>JBBBDQ010001026.1:6867500-7017500 GCA_037127315.1 Ascarosepion bandense | reverse complement strand
TCCTTTCTGTAGCGTTATTCTTTCTTTGTTCTTAGCTCTTTTTTTGTGTTACTTTTACTTTCTTTCGTTTTCATTTTACTTTCTGTTATTTTTTTTTAATTATTCTTTCTTTATTTTGTTTCTTTCTTTTGCCTTCATTTTCCCTTCGTCATTTTGTTTTCTTTTTTATTTTGTGTTGGTCTTCTTTTATTTATTTATTTATTTATTTTGTATTTTGTCATCTCGATGACATCATGGCAACTTGACAAATCGGCTGTGCTTCATAAAATCTTAACGACATCAACTTGCATCGTTTCACGACCAAGCGGTTGTAACATCCAAATGACTTCCACCTCTGCCACCCGATTGTCGTCTTTCGTTGTGCATTTGCCACAGACTTTAAAAAATTCGTTTCTGTTGGCTAATAATTTACATTCTGCATAACTTCCATGTTCATCTCTCTCGCTCTCTCTCACTCTCATTCTCTCTCATTCTCTCTCTCTATATATATATATCTTTCTCTCTTTCCACATATTTATATACTGATGAGCTGTGATACAGAGAAACAGATGTCTGCGGATGACTACATATATATATATATATATATATATATATATATATATATTGATAGATTGATTGATTGTATAATACTTAGTTTTTGGTCCTAATAAGGTTAGATCAGTACACATTTGTATTAAAAAGTTTTCTATACAATTATATTGTAGAAGTTTTGAATATTTTCCATTTTTAAACAAGTTATTTCGCTACCTTGGTTTCCGCCATGAGTGACATATTTAAAATAGTTATTAAAAATCGCCTGAAGAAACCACTCATGGTGGAAACCAAGGTAGTGAAATACCTCGTTTAAAAATGAATATATATATATATATATATATATATATATATATATATATATATAAGTGTGTTTTTGCTCTACTATTGTATCTAGTACTTTCGTATTGAGCACTTTTTCTTGTGTTTGGTTCCGTTTGGGGTTTTTTTCTTTACTGCGGAATCTTGAATGTTTTGTTCTTGTTCCGCTGGTTTCTTTTTTTTTTTCTCCCCATTTATCCGACAACTTAGTACGCCGGATTGTAACGGATTTAGGTTCTGTTTGTTAATGTTTTTTTTCGAAAGATTATATTGGCATAAATTTACGGAGTGCATTCTTACAGAGTCTAAATTATTATTATTATCATTATATATATATATATATATATATATATATATATATATATATATATATAGCACTTACATCAATTGATAAATACATAAATAGATCGATAGCGTTATAGATAGAAAAACTGATCCAATTAGAAGCAAAGGGGATCAGATTAGATAAAATTATGGCAGATACCTTTTTGTGTTAGTTCCTATCTATTAATATCCATTCAACTTATCTATCTATCTATCTATCTATCTATCTATCTATCTATCTATCTATCTATCTATCTATCTATCATTTCACCCCAAGCAAGGTGGGGAGGGCTACTAGTGCCGCAGAGTGAGATAATATACTAGGTATAGAGTGTATTGAAGAAAAGATAAAAGATGATTGAGATGAGATTCAAGATGATAAATGATGGCGATTGACGCTGATTTAAAAAAAAAATTGAGATTGTTGCTATCAGAAAAGCAAGTAAACGGAAGAGAGTTCTGCAAGCTGGAAGTGCGAGAAATGTGTAGAAATGGTGTTTGAATTTAACTATTTTCAGCGGCAAAAATGGCAATCTAGTATCACGCGTAAATTTATGCGGCCCGAGAACTAAGGAAAAGAAAAAACTCATCAAAAGACAGAGGGAAATCACTTCACGTCGTTGAGAAAGTGACTAAGTTAGAGATGCGAAGTTAGGATTGATTACATTGCAGACCTTCTTTGAATTTTGTTGAGAACCTCAGGATGAATAGCAAGAATACCCAACCGCATGACTGCAGTATTCAATGCACGGACCAATGGTAGATTTATAAACGTGCAAGATCGACTTCCTGACCCGACACTTTGACCCTGGCAGAAAATGTAGCTATAGACTCAATGAAGTCGTCTCACCTCCAGTCGGTTGTGAAAGTGAGGCCGAGGTGTTGCTCTCCAGGAGACTAGCATCAGCCTTATCTATCTATCTATCTATCTATCTATCTATCTATCTATCTATCTATCTATCTATCTATCTTTATTCATTATCTATCTATCTATCTATCTATCTATCTATCTATCTGTCTGTCTGTCTGTCTATCTATCTATCTATCTATATTTATTCATTATCTATCTATCTATCTATCTATCTATCTATCTATCTTAGTTTGTTTCTATATCTATCTATCTATCTATCTATCTATCTATCTATCTATCTATCTATATTCATTCATTATCTATCTATCTATCTATATTCATTCATTATCTATCTATCTATCTATATTAATTCATTATCTATCTATCTATCTATCTATCTATCTATCTATCTATCTATCTATTGTAGCCTTTTTATCTAACTATTTATCGCATCTTCATTTTATATTGTATCCCATTAATTAAATTACCGTATTTGACAGCATATCAGATGCATGGGCATATACAACACACCCCAATTTCAGCTTAGCCAATCAATCAAAAATAGTAAAATTCTTATTAGATAGTACAACCTAGGCTACATCTCTGAGGTATGATTTTGGCGAAACAAGTCATGATTACAATTTAACAAAAAATAATAGGAAAAAAGAATACGAGAAGAAAAAATATTAATGAAACAAATATATTTTACAAATATATTATTTGTATTTATTGCATAAAATTTTAGTGAAAAAAAGTACAAATATGAAAGGTATTGAAATTTATTTAATAACTATTGATAGCACTTTAAATTCTTATAACAGCCTTTTTAATTATAACAATCGGTTAATGAAAGTTACTTAAATTCTAAATTAATAAGAGTTGTCAGCTAATTAATTTCGGCCTACTTTGGCGAATTTTAAGCCTACATATGGCATATAAGACGCAGGGGAAATTTAAAAGATATTCTTAGTTTAAAAACAAAGTGTGTTTTTTATGCCGTTAAATACGGTAATTGCCTTCTGATTGTAACTATTCTACCACTCTTCACAGTTATCTCATTCTGAAAGACATTCTCCATTAATATCTTTATTTTTCAATTAGATAGTGACATATCTTCATCCGAATACAGGTGACTCAAAAACATGAATCTTCGCCCATTTATTGCTGTCAATTCTCCTCAACCATCATTATACAAGATGATATTTCCAAGTAAACGCTTCTACGGTGTCCTCGAAATCTTCCCTTCGGGGTACATGTGTTCGCCTAATATTTAACATCCTCTAGTTTACCATCTGCAGGGTTTCATTTTTATTTTGTTTTCTGTGGAGGTTAAATTTGGCTATATTGGGGAACGAACATTAGAATTTTTTTTTTTTGTCTGTTACCAGCTATGAAATAGGTTAGACAAATAATGAAACAGAAATATCAAAACCGTTTAGCCAAGATTTTTCGTCACGTAATTTAAACTTAAAATGGACCAGAAGGATAAACAGACAATAGGCCATTATTTATATAATAAGCATACTATGAAATCTAAATAATACCTACACAGATTAATCCCGATTTACTGTAAATGCATGTTCTGATAACTCTGTTCCTCATGTACACACACACACACACACACAAATGCATATATAACAGACAGACAGTCAGACAGACAGGTAGAGAGAGACACACACAAAGAGTCAGTCAGTCATATATAGAGAGACTGGAGCAAAGCAAAAAAAAATTGATAAACATCCTCTAAAATAAACAGAATTTGACTGGATTCGCACAGTGGCATAGGCCATTTAACTTTGTTTCCATTATTGCATAAGTTTCATTTTATGGACAAACTCAAAGAGAGGTGTGTGTGTGTGTGTGTGTGTGTGTGTGTGTGTGTGTGTGTGTGTGTGAGCGCATATAAGTTTTGGTGCCTGTGTGCGTGAATATTTGCGAGAGTAGCTACTGCTTTTCAAAATCTATCATTCTTCCAGAGTGCTCAATCAGGGTGTGAGAGCGTAAAATAGTTATCCGCAGACAGATCTGTTTCGCTGTATCACAGCTCATCAGTACGGTTAGACTCCGATTGCTTTTTAACCCAGGATTGAAACCCGAACGAATTGGAGTCAGTCGGCGATTCTACCTCTGAACTATGGGCGTTCGGTAGAAGGTGGCAGACTTTTTAGCGTGTATATTATCATTATACACGCCCAATAGCTGAGAGTGCTCTAATTC
The DNA here is from genome assembly GCA_037127315.1 of Ascarosepion bandense. Lineage (NCBI taxonomy): Eukaryota > Metazoa > Mollusca > Cephalopoda > Sepiida > Sepiidae > Ascarosepion > Ascarosepion bandense. The sequence goes on along the minus strand of JBBBDQ010001026.1, from coordinate 7,013,257 downwards.
ATTGCGGAATGAACGATGCGTAGATGCCAGAGTAGCTGCTGTTTTTCAAAATCTATCATTCTTCCAGAGTGCTCAATCAGGGTGTGAGAGCGTAAATAGTCATCCGCAGACAGATCGGTTTCGCTGCATCACAGCTCATATATATGTATGTATGTTTGTATGTAGGACATGATTTTACTATATGCTATAATCATGGCTTAAAATGTTAAATAAGGAAAAACTGGAAGCAACGGAAACGTGGTTCTACCGAAGGATGCTACGAATACCACGGATCGTGCATGTGAGCAATGAGGAAGGAGGACCTTGGAGAACCTGATACTACCAGGCCAGATACAGGGAAGGAGAGACAGGGGAAAGCAACGGATGACATGTTTGAAGGACCTAATCAGACTGATGATGAGGGTTGCGTGGTGGTGTAACAGGAGAAGTCCTGCTAAGAGCCACCAGGGATAGGAGACGTGGAAAGCCATGACCGCCTACGTCCTGAAGGGACAGGGCACATAGAAGAAGAAGAAATATGAAAGTGGATATTGATGTAAACACAGCGTCGACGCCCTATTTCATGTTTAATGCAAGCTTTAGGCCATCGATTACATATAAATATGAAACGGACTGTCGCCTTTGGGTGTTATCTTTAATGTTCAATTTTATATTTGTGTGTGTGTATGCGTATATATAAACGCTGAAAATTCACACAAACGCGTTATGAGAAAGAGCGACAGGTTATAGGGGGTGTCAGGAAATAGGTAAAAGAAGGATGGGAATACTGATGAGAGTGGAATGGACGGAGAAGTGAACATGAGAGATAGGATGCAGGTTAGTGAGATAGGAGATGACTATTGACTTTACATTTAAATTTTTGGAGATTGAAGCTGTCAGGGAAGCAAGTAAATGGAAGGGAATTCTACTGGCGGTAAGTGCGAGAAAAGAAGGGCTTGAGTAGAATTTGCGTTTACAATTTATTGGTTTCGCAGTAAAATGGTGGGACCCAGTTGCTAATCTTGTGCCTCGAGTAAATTTATATATAGGAGGCACCTATCATCGCCGGTGAGAAAGTGACTATATCTGAGCTGCCAAGTCGTGATTTATGATATTACATATTCTCCGTTGGATTTTGTCAAGCACACCTAGGTGAATAGCAAAAGCACCCGACCAGATATGGCAGCAGCACGGGCGGATGGTAGATTTATATATGTGCAGGATTGTTTCAGATGGAAAAACTTCTTGCCCTACACAGAGAACCAACATTCTTAGCAGCGAATTTAGCTATGAATTCTATATAGTCATTCCACTTGAGGTCTGTTACGAGAGTTAAACCGAGGAGACGCAGTGTTTTATTTTCAGGGAGATTAGCCGGATCCATGCTAATGGGGATATGAGCGATTGTCTGTGATGTGTTAATGCCTTCATGAATTGTATGTCACTACTTATAGCGATCAGAATCAGCAATTTCACACTCATGATCTTCTCTATGACAGGTTGTAAGAAACTCTTTTAACGTTCCTTGAAGCGCTTCTTTGGTTTATTCCGTAGAGCAACTTGCTATAGAGCATGTGTTTGGGTCCTAGGTTGTCAACAAGGCAAATAATATGTATAAATGCTTCTAAAAACACTGACCTGAACTAATATCCTTCAGGATGGTGGCGTAGTGCATATCAGAGTTTATTATAAATGCATCATGAGTTCAATCCTTGGATCTGGAAGTGACGCACTAATTCAGCAGGAACGAAGAATAACTGATATCAGTCAGTTAATATATAGAACCGAATCTGTCCTGTTATTTAACTCATAACTGGAGGGTGAAGAAATGTGTTATATTATTAAATAGTAATTAGTGGGGGATCAGTTTATTACTTCATGCCAATAGTATACAGATCCCCCACTTTATGCCCAGTAGCAGCCTTAATCATGTTTCTAACTACTATATTCAGTCAGTTAAATATATCATATGTGCCAATCAATAGACACCTGATGATGACCAGAGGGTACTTGGTCGAAACGCCGTTTCTATGATAACTTCTACATCAACTAAAATGCGAACAATAGTTCGAAATAATACAAAAATACTGACAACTATTCGTCCCATAAATAAAATACTTTTTTAAAATCCTTTTATACTTTTTTTAATATGATTATTTAGCTTTCGATTAATGGAATAATTCTTCATATGTCATACATTATGAATAGATTGAATATCAACTGGATTCACAAAAATTAACACCAGCTTATTTATTTTCTAATATGGATCCTTGAAATCAATGTGTTTCGCTATAAGACCAGCAACTCATATCATATCAAAGGAAATTTTGCCAACTTACAAGCCATTTTCATATTCTAAATTTCTAAATTTCCCCCTGTATAAAACCCTAGAACATTTCAAGTTATATATTTTATGCTAAATATGTTATTTTTAATATAGGGATTGGTAGGAAGACTGTTATAAATATAGATAATATACATAACGACTGACCGTTGATACGATGAGGCTAAGATTATATTTGATCATCAGAGCAGGAGTCTCTCGTAGTTGTTGAGGAGAAAGCTCTTTGAATAGAATTCTATCCTTATAATAAGAATATGGAGGAAATGAGGCTGATTCAACTTCATAGAAGTGGGATGGTGTCCTAACAGTAAAAGTTTGAAACGATGGAAAGAAAAATGTAGATGATCTTAACATTTGCGTGCGTTGTAGTGTAGTGAATATCGGCTCAGAACGAGAAATCGGGGAGCCGAGTTCGAATTCCAGTTGAATTCGTTGCATTCACTTACACGTAAATACCCTTGAGAGAAGGCATTAATTCGTCTCTTCCCTCTAGTTATGGGTTACATAACAGGAAAGATTGGGTTCTATAGCTTGGTTAGCAACCAGTCTACCGTAGAAAGTAATAGCAACCTATCCCGGGAAAATCTTCAGCTCAGTCAGCCTTGTCTCTTTGAAGACATGATCGCCCAAAGCGTGTATCCCGTATGGCAATTAACTGACTGATTGACTGACTTAACATTTGCCATGAAAATAACAATGTAGCAGTATAAGGTCTCTGAATTTGCGTCAATGAAAAAAAAAAGTAGTAGAATAGAGATCAAAATAGTTTTCGAGACTTCGTTTGGATTTAAGATTTGAAGGAATCCTCGCAACCCCGGACAAGACCTCGTAAACTGTTATGATCTCTATCAAAGCTGGAAAGTGTTCATTGATTACCAATAAAGAGTTTCCTCTTTTCTTTTAGCTGACTCTTATAGACATAAACCATGTTGTAAAACGAACCTATCATTTTCACAGCATAGTATATATGAATTCAATTTGCAGTCTCGATTAGACTTCAGACCCAATATACCTTCAAAATATAGGGTCAAACTGTTCATCGTGTATAGAGAAATGGTGGGTTGTTTTGTGTCTCGCTTATACACATCATACATTTTGGTAAACGGAAGATATCTTCGAGAGTTCCAAAAAAGATATTCCATATTGTTCCTTCTTAACTTCATTGCAACATGTATTCTTTAAGATGAAAGTGTTTAATTAAATTTTAGATAAGAACAAAAAATTCTATTAAGAAATGTCAATACGTATTTGAATGCAAAACACCAAGATCTTATCAAGGTTCATTACTTTAATTTAGCTTCTCTCGCTGTTATCTAAACTTATTTATAAATAGAACTTTGTCTGTGTGTGTACCCGTTACCTATAGACTCCGAAACGGCTGAACCGATTTTCTTGAAAATTTACACAGTTGTACTATAAGCGTCTGTGAGTGTTCTTAGCTTGGTTTTGTGTAGAGGTACCCCCGATAAATATCGAAAATCGATAATCGAAAAAATCGGATTATAGAAGGAGTGGTACGATTTTAATCAAATTTGATACACTCATAGACAAAGACATAAGAAACGATATTCAGAAGTTTCAATGTTGCAGTTCTTACAATAGTGCAGAAAATCGATAATATATATGTATAAAAGGCAAGATCTTTGTGTGTGTCTCTGTTTATCTGCCTGTATGTCTGTATTTTTTCAGCAATTTTATATTAGTTTTTGCTTCGGGTTTGGCTCTAAATAGGTATAATTGTAGGTGTTAGTCTCAGACATGATACCACTTACTCAGAGGACTTATTTAGCCTTCAAAATTCAGTTTACGACGAGAAAAAACTTATTTGATATCGATACAAGGAAATCAAAATTTGATTTACATCCATTCATTTTTCTTTCAGTCTACGGTTTCGCTTTAACTGGAAACAACTATTGCTTTTTAGTCTTTCGTGCCAACGTCCAAAGAGTCTGAGCTCCAGGACAATGGATTAGTTTTAAATTTTTCATTACACCCGAGCAACGCCGGGCTATACTGCTAGTCGCTTATAGAACTTGCTTCCAGTTTCTTGCTTTCCGGTCAACTTTCATTTTCAAAATTGTCAATGCTACGCCGTTCGTTATTTTGTGTATTCTTAATACCTGTTCTTTTATTGTCATCGCTTTTTACTAATTTTTTTTTATCATATTATCTCACACTCAGTAATCTCTTTTAATTTTAATTGTCCTTTTGCCTTACTTGCGGTGAACTTAATTTTAAAAATCAAGCCTGTTAATTAAACAGTATCTGAGAAATATGCAGCATTGAAAAGGGTGTCATCTTCTAGAATGGAAATTCAAATCCTCATTCAAGAAAACGACTCGAGAAGAGAGTAAAGCCTTTAGGTGCCGTAGTTTAATCTTACCCTACATATCGAGCAACTTGCATTTACAGAGGATCCTTTGTCTAATGACTATAGAATATTTTCTGACAGGGCATTTAGACGGAGGACGCCTATTTAGTAAGATCAGATTTCTCTATAAAAATATCAGAATACATTCAGAAAAGAATTCTGAAAGATATAAGCCTATTGTATCGCTAATTAGTTTTAAACTTCTTGTTGTTGTTGTTAGTAGTAGTAGTAGTAGTAGTAGTAACAATAGAAATCAATAAATTACTGACGAGCACTATAATAAGATTCTTGACAGACCCTGTTTAAAAAAAAAAGCACGAAAGTACATTGCTTGTCGCTCCCAGTGGGACATGGAATCGGCGACCCCTCGCCATCGCACTCTGTACTGGTCGATGTTTCCGTAACTTGTCCTTTTTAGAGGTAGGTATGTTAACCCTATGCAAACCCGTTTATCCTCCGCATGAGGTGGTTCACCTTCAGGCTGGTTTTGAATTCTGATTTGTTCCTTCTTAACTTGCCACCCAAAGCTTTAGAACCCAGTCTACCTTGCTATTTTCCTAATATAATTTTGAAACAAAAGAAATATTAAAAAATGTAGACGTGCAAAGGGAACAGTCACACACAGATTCACAGATTGCCTTTTATATACAGAGATTATATTTTAAGTGACTGCAGCAATTTTAAACGTATTTGTTTCATCGGCTGAAGAAATGAAAATGTTCTGAGTTGTACGGGCAACTCCGGACTATGATGCTAGTATATATATATATATATATATATATATATATATATATATATATATATATTTTCATAGTGTTTTGACCCCAGTTTGGGAGTTAACTATTTGCCCATAGCTGGGACCCTAACAAGTGCTACCACTATGGATCAGGGTGGATCTGGGAAGAAGAAAATTAAAAGGTGCTTCCATGCTCCTCACAAACTTCCAATCAGAGGCCTTGCTGCCGGATGCAGTTTATCGTCATGCCCAGGACCAAAAGAGATAATAGGAAAGAATAAAAAAAGAAAAGAAGAAGTGAAGAAAATAAAATAAAGAAAACAGATTAAAACAAAGAACAATATCGAAGATCTAAAATAATAAAGTATATATATATATATATATATATATATATATATATATATATAGGGTCCCAGCTATGGGCAAATAGTTAACCCCCAAACTGGGGTCAAAACACTATGAAAGTATAAAAATATACGTTTATAGAATTATACACATAAAAATACACTTTTATAGAAAAATATACATTTTTGAAAGAAAAATGTTACCAACAATAAATTTTTGAAGAAAGAATTATTAACATAACATATTTTTTAAGGAAAAAAATTACCCTGGGCAAAAGATATTTGAATACAAAACTAAAAGAGATTTTCAGTTTTTAAAATAAAAAAGTATAAAACAAAAAAATTTAATTAAAATCTGACTAAATCAACCTTCTCACGATAAGTTCTTCTTCTATGTGCCATGGCCTTTCAGAACGTAGGCTATCATGGCTTTCCACGTCTCCCTATTCCTGGCGGCTCTTAGCACGCCTTCTCCTATTACACCATGCAACCCTCGTTCCATCATCTACCTGATTAGTTCTTTCAAATATGTTATCCGCTGCTTTCCCCTCTCTCTTTTACCCTCTATCTGGCCGGTTAGTATCAGGTTCTCCAAGCCCTCCTTCCTCATTGCATGTCCCTGGAACTTCAGCTGTATTTTCCTGATGCTCAGTATTACTTTCCTTTTCGTTTCAATCATTTCCAAAACCACATCATTGCTCAAATGCTCGATCTATGATATTCGCAGCATCCTTCTGTTGAACCACATTTCAGTTGCTTCAAATTTTTCCTCCATCTTTGATGATACTGTCCAGCATTCACTGCCATATTGAAGAGCTGACATCATATAGCAATCGAATGCTCTCCTTTTTGTTTCTAGCGAAATTGTTCTGTTTGTTTAATACTTTACTCAACTTCTGGAATGCTTCCTTCACCATGCCAATTTACCTCCGGATCTCTGTTTAAGCGTACTGTTATAACACTTCGCAGGTATTTAAATTTTTGTACCTGCTTGATTCTAGTGTTTCTGACCTGTATTTGGCATATTGGGCTGCCCTTAAACATTAAAAAATATACTTTAATACTCCACCTCTTTGGCATTAAATAACTTACAGAGGTTGATATGCTGTTAAACAAAAATCAAACTCAAACTATCTCTTCATTTCTGTTTTCTTTTGTTTTAAAGTTTTACAAACTTTCACATTTTAGATTCTTCTTCATGTTCTTTTTTATATTCTGTTCTTCTTTTTCTCGTTTTTTTCGGTTTCGTATTTCTTCTTCATTTTCTTTCTTTTTTCATTTACTTTACGTTTTCTACTTCCTTTTCATTTCTTATCTCTCGTTTTTGTCTTTTTTTTTTCTCGCGTGCATATTCTTTGATTTTCTTTATTTTTAGATTGGTTTCAAACTAAGAACCCGATCTGACCTGTTATTTAACTCATAAATGGAGGTTGAAAAATTATTAAGGAGTAATTTGTGGGGGATCAGTTTATTACTTCATAACAATAGAAAACCTATCCCCCACTTTATGTCCGGTAGATTTGATACCAACCAAGTCTATAGAACCAAATCTATCCTGTTATTTAACTCATAAGTGGAGGGTGAAGAATTGTATTATATTATCAAGTAGTAATTATGAGGGATCATTTTATTACTTTATAGCAATAGAAAACCTATCCCCCACTTTATGCCCAGTAGATGCCTTAATCATGTTTCTGACTATAATATTCAGTCAGTCAGTTAAGTGCCATACTGGATACACGCTTGGGCGATCATGTCCCGAAAGGGACATGACTAACTGGGCAGATAATTATCCCGTAGTAGGTTGAAATTACTTTCTGCAGTAGATTGGTTGCCAAACAAGGCTATAGAACGAAATCTGTCCTGTTATTTAACACATAACTGGGGGGAAGATACGGATTAAAACCTTTCCCAAGGTTATTTGGGCATAAGTGAATTCAAGAAATTCAAATGTGACCAAAAATGTTTAACTTTAAAATGTCGTTTGCCTTTCATTTTGCTTAAGACATCCTTGTTGGCACCACGTTTTCGTAATATATATAGCATTCTCACTATCCTACCGTATAACTACATCTCTGTCCGTTATGTTGTTTCTTCTTAATCTATGAGGAAATTCTGCAGCATTTATTGTTCTGTGCCAGTGGATACCGGTTCGGAACGAGAAATCAGGGAGCCGAGTTCGAATTCCAGTTGAATTCATCGCATATTACTTACGCGCAATACCCTTGGGAAAGGTATTAATCCGACTATTCCTTCTAGTTATGGGTTAAATAACAGGACAGATTGGGTTCTATAGCCTTGGTCGGCAAACAGTCTACCGCAGAAAGCAATGGCAACCTACTGCCGGATAATCTTCTGTCCAGTCAGTCATGTCTCTTTCGAGACATGATCGCCCAAGCGTGTATCACGTATGGCACTTAACTGATTGACTGACTGACTGAGGGGAGTGAACACAAATGTTCAGCACTTTTTTTACTTGTTTAGAAGAACTTTCTGATTTATTTTATTAAGAAACCTTTCATTTCTTTTTATCAGTTAAATTTATTCTTAGCTTGGCTTCTTATCGTCTTCTTTCCTTCTCCTCCTCTTCCTTCTCCTTCTTCTTATTCATCTACTTCTTTTCCTTCTTCTTCTTTTTCTTTTTCTACTACTAATAATACTACTCACCCTTATTCTTCTTCTTCGTCTTCTGCTTCTTTTTTCTTCTTCTAACTCCTCCTCCTCCTTTTTCTTTTCTTTTTTCTCGTCCTCCTTATCCTTTCTTCTTTTTTAATCTTCTTCATCCCCCTGTCCCTTCTCTTCTACGTCTTTTTTCTTCTTTTCCTATCCGTACTCTTTCCTCTTTTTTTTCCTTTTCTTCTTTGTTTCTTTCATTCATGATCTTCCCCTTTTACTCTTCCTTCTTTTTTCTTTTCTTCGTCTGCTCATTCATCTTCTTCTCCTTCCTCTTTTTCTTCCATTTTCTCCCCCTTCTCCTTATCTTCCTTTTCTTTTTTATTCTTCCTCCTCCTTCACGTGTTCCTACTCCTTCTTCCTCTTTATCTTCTTCTGTTCCTTGTTCTTTTTCTTTTAACTCCTCTTCCTATTTTCTTTTCGTTCTCCTCCTCCTTCTTCTCCTTTCTTCTTTTTTATTTTTGTTCATCTTCCTGTTCCTTTTCTTCTATTTCTTTTTTCTTCTCCTGATCCTGCTCTTTCTTCTTCTTTTTCCTCTTCATTTTCTTCCTTTTCTCATTCATGTTCTTCTCCTTTTCCTCTTCTTTCTTCTTTTCTTCGTTTGATGCTTTTCTTCTTCTTCTTCTTCTTCTTCTTTCTTCGACTCTTCTTCCTTCTTCTCCTTATCCACATTTTGTTGTTGTTTTTGCTGTTCTTCTTCTTCCTTCTCCTCTTCTTCTTCTCCTTCTCCTTAACATTTTCCTCGTCCAATTCGATCTTGTTGATTGATTCTACAGACTTTCATTCGATTCCACTTTATTTTCTGCTTCGATTTACTTCCAATCCTTACCAATTACAAGAATGCTGTATCAAAGACGACTTTTTCAATAACGTTCGCACAATATGAAAAACAGGAACCTATACAACAATAGCTTCCTTTTCTTGAATGAAATATCTATTTAACAAATCTAGTAGAAATGCAAGATTGAGCAATATTAGACAGAACGTCAATAAAATACAAAGGATCTTTCTTGAAAAGCAGAAAATAATACCATTAAGATGACAGCAAACATCGCCACCACTTTAAATCTGTCAATAAGAAATCAGTATTTTATTACTCCTCGTCAGGGCAACACTAGAGGTACGATACCGATTCTGCCCCGACATTAAACTAATCGTTAAACATGATAGAAATAAACAGAAAAATTGATAACGATATCAGTAGAATTATACTTTAAAGAAAATCTTTACTGCCACAAAGTAATTATTAAGCATTTATTTCAGATCTGCTTTTTTATGGCAAAGATCAGGTCGATTTATTCTACAACCATTCATTAAGGAGCATGTATTATAAGAAATTCGTATCAATTGAGATTCGAATGTGTCTGATATACTTGAGAGACATGGAAAATGCTTTCGGATTAGCTTATTAGCAATTTAGTAGGTGACATTGAAAATTGATCGTATAAATGCAGACGTCTATATTCGACTTATTGTATGTCATATTGTTTTTGTCCAGTTTTGGTAATTGTCGTTATCATTCTCACCATCCATCCCATAATAGCCTTCAAAAATCACTTCCTTGAAATCATTTTCCTTATCGACAGCGCAACCCAAATCGTCTTTGCTGCTTCCGGTGTTGTCTATGAATTGTTCAATAGGTGTTCTGGTTGATCTACTTCTTGATCGTTTCCCCCCACCCAACCCGTAATTTGATTGACATATAAACTGTTGGTTATTTATTTATTCAGCAATGAACTATAAACATCTTTCGCTCATTACAGATTGAGTCTATATTATTTGGAATGTTTCAATATCGTTCTTCATTGTGCAATTCGATTTTCTAAGCGCAGCTTAGATGTGGCATAAGAGCAAAAGTGCGAGCTACCCAGTGAGGATCGCACTCACTACTCAATTGGAATGGTTTTAGCAAGACAAGCTTGCTAATCATTACACCACCTCCAGGTGCCCCTCTTCATTAGGCATGTATTGTTTCCAGCTACGACTGCTCTTAATAGTTGAACATAATTACCCTGTAGTTTTCTTCTCATGATGTTCTTTAGCGTTCAACTATTTAACCCATATGAGAGGAGTATTTCTACACTTGTTAAAATTTGCACAGTCGAATTCTTTTTTTTATTATTGTTGTGGGGTCTCACCTTTTCATAAAGATGGATTCGTCAAGAGTATACACATACCCCTGCTATAGAGGCGAGACAGAAGCCACCGAGGTTTTAAGGAGAATACAGCGTCGGAACGATAAATCGGGGAGCCGAGTTCGAATTCCAGCTGAATTCATTGCATTCACTTACGCGCAAATATCCTTGGGAAAGGTATTAATCCGCCTATTCCTTCCGGTTATGGGTTAAATAACAGGACAGATTGGGTTCTATAGCCTTGGTCGGCAACCAGTCTACCGCAGAAAGCAATGGCAACCTACTGTGGGATAACCTTCTGCCCAGTAAGTCATGTCTGTTTCGAGACATGATCGCCCAAGTGTGTATCATGTATGGCACTGAACTGACTGACTGAATATAATAGTTGGAAACATGAATATGGCTTCTACTGGTCATAAAATGGGGGATCATTTTCTATTGTTTTGAAGTAATAAACTGATCCCCCCTCTAATTATTACTTAATAATATAATACATATCTTCCCCCTCTAGTTATGAGTCAAAATAACAGGACAGATTGGGTTCTATAGCCTTGGTTGGAAACCAGTCTACCGCAGAAAGCAATGACAACCTACTGCAGGATAATCTTCTGCCCAGTCAGTCATGTCTCTGTCGAGACATGATCGTCCAAGTGTCTATCACGTATGGCACTCAACTGACTGACAGCGTCCGTAATTCATAATAGCTCTGTGCTCTACTCAGCGAGAAGATTATTACGCAGCATCCGTCAGCTTCCGATATGGGCTCACCAGTCAGCGTCCGACGTGAACATGCTAAATATGCTACGGCTTCACTTCAGAGACTTGTATATATAATTCTTACCAACCGTATTCCTGGACTACTAACCTTCGTTCAAGTTTGTATTCTTGCGTTAATACACTTATTTTTCTATTTCAAATTCTGGTTGCTGTTCCTTTATTTGTGCGGTGCTCATTCACGGGATCCACAACAATTATTTTTAACTTCTAGGTATCTACTATTGATAGCGCTCTACATGCCATCGGTGCGTGATTTACTGCTCAGATCTTTCGCATTCTGACGATGAGATTCATCATCTCATCGCGGTCTGTTTATCAAGAAGTCAATTATTCATGTTATCGCCCTTTGGAATATACCTGAAACAAATCTTGATCCGAGCCTTGTGAGTGAAATTAGATAAACGGAACTATTTGGACGCTGTAGATGGATGTGTTAGCAAGAAATACCAACGTGGTATAGTATTTGAACATACTAGACCTTCATTACGCCAGATAGTGCAAACTTTCTTATAAACTAAGATGCCCGCAACATAATTACATATAAACAAAAGGTGGGATCTGTTGGTGTTAGACAAAACAAATGTGCGTGAGCAGACGTCTGTAACAGGGATTCTAATAATTGCTCTAGTAAATAGGCATACTGTGCCAGCCACCACATGTCATCATAAGTTTTAATCATTTTCCCTAATCAAGGCAAGACTGCTACTGGTGCACAAGGTATTATAGTAAGGGGAAAAAAAACAAGGTGATGCCCAAGAAAGATAACAAACGGATTGGAATCAAGTAGATAGAAGAAGGCAATTGATGTTGCATTTAAAATTTTAGAGATTGTAGCTATCAAAGAAGCAAGCAAATGGAAGTTCCGCATACAGAAATTACGAGAAAAGAAATTCTTAGAGTAGATGAGGGAGTCACATTTAACTATTTTGACAGTAAAAGATTGGGACCTAGATGATAATGTTGTACCACACGTAAATACATGTCGTCCGGGAACCAGAGAAAAATCCTCAGAGGGTAACCTTTAAATTGTTTGTAGAAAAGACAGAGGGAAGCTACATTTCGTTGATGAGAATGTGACCGAATACGGTTACCAAGTAAAGATCGATGATATTGCAGACATTTTTTGAGTTTTGACGGGAACTTTAAGATGAATAGCAGCGAAACCCAAACAGATATGGCAAAAGTATTCAATGAACAGACGAATGGTAAATTTATAAATGTGCAAAATGGGTTCTGACAACAAAGACTTCGTGGCCCGAAGCAGTAACCCAACTTTCCTAGCAGCAGTTGCTGCTTTGTTTTTGATGTAGTCATTCTATTTGAGGACATTTGAGTGAATGAGACCAAAGAAACACAGTGTGTTCTTCTCTAAGAGACTAACGTCATCCATTATGATGGTAAGCAGGAAAATTTCTCTGTGGTTATTAAATCTATTTGTTTTAATGAGAAGCTCACCTATATATCTAAACTTATTTATAAATGGAACCTTGTCTCTGTGTGTGTGTGTGTGCATGTGCGTGTGTATGTGTGTGTGTCCGTTACATATAGACCCCGAAACGGCTGAACCAATTTTCTTGAACATTTACACAGTTGTACTATAAGCGTCTGCGAGTGTTCTTAGCTACGTTATGTGTCGAGGTACCCCCGATAAATATCAAAAATCGATAATCGAAAAAATTGGGTTATAGAAGGAGTGGTTCGATTTTAATCAAATTTGATACACACATAGACAAAGATATAAGAAACAATATTCAGAAATTTCAAGGTTGCAGTTCTTACAATAGTGCAGAAAATCGATAGTAATTATATATAAAAGATCAGGATGTTTGTGCGTGTGTCTGTTTATCTGTCTGTATGTTCTTTATACAAATCCACAATTTTTATCCGATTCTCACCAAACTCCACACAAATATTCTTTTTTTTTTTCTTTTTTAACCCTCTAGGGCCATTCGTATCATATTTGATACAGTATGAAAACAAGCCTTGAAAGAAATATTTTCCTGAAAATTTTTTTAAGAGAAATATTTTATAAATTTCAAATGAAAGCAGTACTGACTGCTCAGTCAATGAATACCAAATGTTTCCTTATAGGGAAATGCCAAATGTTTCCTTATAGGGAAATACTGTATCAAATATGATACGAATGGCCCTAGAGGGTTAATCATCTCACCCCAAGCAAGGCATTCCACTGCCACTATTGCGCATGGGGCTACATAGGGGAAGGTAAAGAGAAGGAGTGGTTAGACATAGGGAATGTCAGGAGGAATGGGAGCAGGTGTGTTAGGAGGTGTCTATTGACCAAAGCTTAAGCTTTAAGCTGAGTCTGAGCTCCAGAAACATGGATTAGTTTTAAAGCTTTCATTACACCCAAGCAACGCCGGGCTATACTGCTAGTATACATGCATACATATATATATATATATATATATATATACGAGAAAAAATCGCAAGATCGCCAAGACCTACCGCGGTTTCGCACAACGGCTCGTGCGAAACCGCGGTAGGTCTTGGCGATCTTGCGATTTTTTCTCGTGTGTTTTTGCTCTACGTCACTGCCTCTTGGTTAATCCTTTTTGGTTAGTTTTGTATCGAGCATTTTTCTTTCTTTGTGGTTCGTTCCGTTGGAGGGTTTTTTTTTCTTTGCTGTGAAGTACTGTATGTATTGTCGGTGCTCCGCAGTTTTCTTTTTTTCCCCCTCATTGTCCAAAGCTTTATATCGGCGGACAATAACGGAGTTAGATTCTGCCGGTTATTCGTGGTCCTAAAAAATTACTTGTGTAAGATTTTAAGATTTGGATACGTACAGAGTCGATTTTATTATATATATATATATATATATATATATATAATTATTTCTAAGCTTCAATGAAAATTAAATTTAGGCATTAAATGACCTATAAGGAGTTGATATGCCGTTAAAAAAAGCCAAGCAAACAAACCACTTGATATGAAAAATAAATAAATATTTAGAAAGAAAAACGTTTTTCGGTATTTCGATATGTCAACAATTACGGTAGTTATTTTCACAATCGGAGATTTTGTTATGTGTGTTTATTTGCTGTTGTTTTAACGAAAACATTTAGTTTTGTCCCACTTGATATTTTAGCAGCTGACATTTCTTTATTAAAATGAAGAAAGCGTTGTTTTGCACTAACAAAACCGCGCCTAGTTGCATCTGATTTATATTTTCCTAAACGTTTAGCTGGAATTTGTGGAGGGCGTTTTAGTCTCAAGGAAATATGATAATCCTTATGCGACAATTCAGAAAGAAAACAACACGGTATTTGATGTCATTTGATAGGCTCTGCATAAACTCTCAAAATGGTTTATATTATGAGCGCCAAATTAAAGTCACGCAACGTTGCCCTGAGCATTATATATGGGTTGCAAATTATACGTACAATAGGCTTTTTCTTTGTCAGTTCCGTTTACCTCAAATCATAACCACTGACAATCAATGTCTACCTAATTTTCAATGCATTTACACAACAAATTACTTTTAAGGCAAGCCTGTAGTAACATCCTGAATAATACGTTTTTATTATTTATATAAAATTGCTTTATTCTGTTCATAATGCTTTGCTTAATTCCTGATGTCCGAAAATAACTCTCTTTTGAGTTACATTAAATGCCCGTTGTGATATCATTAGCGATTAACTTAATTATACATTTTTTAATTTTATTTTATAATCGTGTCGCCCCAAGCAAGGCATTTTACTGCCACTGTTGTGCAGGGGGTTACATAGGAGGAAAGTTATAAGAAAGAGTAACAGGTTATAGGTGGTGTCAGGAAGTGGGTAAGAGAATGGTGAATATGACCATAAAGTGAGGGATCGGTTTATATATCGATTGTAATGTACAATTGATCCCCCTCTTTATATCCACATTATAATAGTATAGAATTTTTTTTATAATCATATCGCCTCAAGCAAGGCATTTTACTGCCACTGTTTTGCAGGGGGTTACATAGGAGGAAAGTTATGAGAAAGAGTGACAAGTTATAGGGGGTGTCAGGAAGTGGGTAAGAGAAGGATAACCGTGGCCATAAAGTGAGGGATCAATTTGTATACGGATTGTAATGTAGAATTGATCCCCTTTTTTATATCCACATTATAATAGTATAGAATTTTTTAAATAATCATATCGCCCCAAGCAAGGCATTTTACTGCCACTGTTTTGCAGGGGGTTATATCAGAGGAAAGTTATAAGAAAGAGTGACAAGTTATAGGTGGTGTCAGGAAGTGGGTAAGAGAATGGTGAATATGACCATAAAGTGAGGGATCAATTTGTATATTGATTGTAATGTAGAATTGATCCCCCTTTTTATATCCACATTAATGTATAGAATTTTTTAAAATAATCATATCGCCCCAAGCAAGGCATTTTACTGCCACTGTTTTGCAGGGGGGTTACTTAGGAGGCAAGTTATAAGAAAGAGTGACAAGTTATAGGTGGTGTCAGGAAGTAGGTAAGAAAAGGATAACCGTGGCTATAAAGTGAGGGATCAATTTGTATATTGATTGTAATGTAGAATTGATCCCCCTTTTTATATCCACATTAATGTATAGAATTTTTTAAAATAATCATATCGCCCCAAGCAAGGCATTTTACTGCCACTGTTTTGCAGGGGGTTACATAAGAGGAATGTTAAGAGAAGGAATAAGTGGTTGCAGGGGATGTCATGAAGAGAATAGGAGGAGGAAGAGAATACTGATGAGTGTGGGGTGGACGAAGAAAAAGCATGAGAGAGAGGATCTAAGTTAGTGAGACAGGAGATGACTATTGACTTTACATTTAAAGATGACTATTGACTTTACTGGATGTACGTTGTGGTCCAGTGGATATCGACTCAGAACGAGAAACCATTAGAGCCGAGTTCGAATTCCAGTTGAATTCGTTGCAATCATATACGCGCAAATACCCATGGGAAAGGTATTAATCCGTCTGTTCCTTCCATTATGGGTTAAATAACAAGACAGATTGGATTCTATAGCCTTGGTTGGCAACCAGTCTACCGCAGAAAGCAATGCCAACCTCCTGCGGGATAATCTTCTGCCCAGTCAGTCAAGTCTCTTTCGAGACATGATCGCCCAAAGATTGTATCACGTATGGCACTTATCTGACTGATTGACATTACACATAGAATAATTATGCCCGTTGTAATTTCATTTGCGATTAAGTCATAGAATAATTCTATTCTGTCAAAAAAATTTACATTATTTCATGACAATCCATTTCTATCTAATTTTTAACGTTTGAATAATAAAATTATTTACATTGCAAAACTGTATTAAATATCATAAGTAATGCATTTATAAACAAAACAGCTTGATTCTCTCAATATCTGGCAAACTTTTTTTTATATTGCACCTCGACGTGTTGTAAAGGTTAGCAAGCTTGTCTCACAAGAATCTGTTAGAACTGAGTAGTTTGACTTTGAGTTTTGCTTAATAGTATATCAACTTCCGTGGGTTGTTTAATGTTAAAAATGTGGGGCTTTAAGGTATTGCTTTTAATGTTCGCTTATATTAAGTTTGATTTAATCAGATTTAAATGAACATTTTTGGTTTTTATTCTTTTTTTATTTTAGAAAACTGAAAATGTGTTTTAGTTTGGTATTCAAAACTGTTTTGCTGATAATAATTTTTTTCTTCAAAAATGCGTTATGGTAATATTTTTTTCTTCAAAAATATTTTGTTGGTAATATTTTTCCTTCAAAAATATATCTTTTCTATAAAAGTATTTTTATATATATTTCTATAAAAGTGTATATTTAAACCTTCATAGTGTTTTCTTTGAGTATTAACTATTTGCCCATCGCTGGGACCCTAAAAGGTGCTACCACTCCGCGTCAGGGTGGACCTGAGAACAACAGCAATTATTAGGTGGTTCCATGCTCCTCACAACCTCCCCATGAGAGGCCTTGCTGCCGGATGCAGTTTACTGTCATGCACAGGACCAATAACTGAGTAGTGATTACGATCCTCACTGGATGACCCATAATTTTGGCCTTGTACCACATCTCAACGCCGCTTAGAAAATCACCTTTCTGATATTAATCAATGTCTTTATCATTGAGTTTCATTTCAGTCCCGTATTAAAAAAAGCAATTAATTTACAAAAAACAATTTGTTCAGTCAGTAACACATCTATTAATTTCTGATAATTTATTTTTACTGATTTTCAATACCTTCCCATTATAAAATCATTAGTAATGAATTCATATTATACGTAAATACATTTTATTCTCTCAATAACATTTGTATTAATTCATGATTACTGACAATCTATTTCTCACTGTTTTTAATGCATCTATACAACAAAAGTTTTTACAATACAAATTTCTATTAATATCATGAGTAATACATATATATTATACATGAAGTATATTGGTTGGTTGACTTTCTGATAATAATAAACTTATCTTTGACTTTCAATTAAATCCCAATTTTCAACTGAATTCATATTTTAAAGAATATAGTTTTGTTTCTGTCAGTAACGAGTGCACAGATTCCTGACCGCTGAAAATCCAGTTCTACATAATTTGCAATGTAGTAAAATAATTTGCAATGCAAATTTGTCGTAATGTCATTAGTATTGGCTTTATATTAGGGACCTCCGAAAAATGTTTAAATTAACTGTAAAAAATGAAAAAATTTTCTTGAAAGCTTATATTTTATTTCTAATTTCATGCTAAAAGATTACTTTGCTGAATTTTGAAAGATAATTTAAATTGACTGAAAGTAGATATTTTGCCAAAATATATGATTAGTGTCTCTTTAGTCGTCTTATTTCACAATGCAATTTTCTTTATTAAAAATCTTCTAAAAAATAAAATATATCTTTCTGAAAATTTATTTGAGGAATATTAACTTATTTAAAGGATAATTGATCGAATTTGAAACAAATATTATCTAATTTAAGATTAAAACAAAAGAAAATGCATTTTAAGCACAACACTAGCTATTTAATTAAGTTGTTGACTTACTGACAGCTTGATGACATCTAATATTGTTCTAATGAGGATACTATCAAGAAAAAAATGAAGCAAATGACGTGAGCACATTTTGCATGTAATTTTTAAGTACGCAGTAATCTTAAAAGTTAAAGAAAATATTCTCTGTAATCTAATTTTTTATAAAAATTTAGAAACGTTGACTTTAACTATTGTTATCGGTCTTATTATTTGTCAATATTGTGTGTTCGTCCGTACTTACAAAAAGCTCCACATTTATACTTAAACAAAAATATTGGTGTCTGATTATTTGTTTTTAGCTTTTCTGTCTATGATTAGTGCTATGGTGCCTTATCTATAGGAATGGTCTCTTCCTCCGTCAATAAATAAAAACCTGCGTGACTTCTGCAGATGCAGCTCTGTGACAGTCTAAAGACAGTCCTTGGATAGTCAAGGCTCAGCGTATCTATACCGTTTGGATTTATACTTCTATATGCTGATTAATAACATTTATTATTGCATATATTGTTCTTATTATTCTAATACACTGTTTGAACCTACCTTCTTGTTCCCGTGTCTTAATTCCGGGCAAAAACAGATCACAACAACTTGGCGACGAAGATTTCGCCAAAACAATTAGTAAATATGCTTTTGTTTTTGTTTTGTTTTTAAATCATATCACCCCAAGCAAGGCTGTAACGCCACTGAAGCTCAGGGGGCTACGTAGGAGTAAAAAGATTGGAAAAGAGAAAGCTGGAAACCACATCCTAAACAGGGAACAAGGGATGAGCCTCTTAACCTGTTCAATAGACGTGGGTGGAGTGTGAACCGGGCGATAGATTTGTCTATCTACTCCAATTTAAAAAAAAAAAAAGAGTGAAAAGATTGGTAAAGAGAAAGCTGGAAACCACATCCTAAACAAGGAACAAGGGATGAGACTCTTCACCTGTTCAATAGACGTGGGTGGAGTGTGAACCGGGTGATAGTTTAGTCTATCTACTCCAATTGAAAAAAAGAAAAGAGTGGAAAGATTGGAAAAGAGAAAGCTGGAAACCACATCCTAAACAGGGAACAAGGGATGAGCCTCTTAACCTGTTCAATAGACGTGGGTGGAGTGTGAACCGGGCGATAGTTTAGTCTATCTACTACAATTGAAAAAGAAAAGAGGTTAGTGACTTGCTAAGTTTTAACTTGTTAAGTCTAGTCAAAGAGATTTCTGCTAGGAAAAAATCCTTCAAATTAGACATGAAAGTTAGAAATTATACAAAAACACGCAAAATAAAAGAGGAAAAAAATAAATAAAAATAAAAAACAAAATGGCTTAATTTTTACCACATTCAAGAAGACAGACGCACGTGCTACTACCAGCAAGTTTCACTAAATAATGTCATCTAAAAGTGTGAAATTAAATTTTAAAGGAACTTACATGCATATGAGATGTCCAAGTAAGGATAAGATATATTAGGTTTACTTCATAAGTAGTTATATAACCTGAAATTACAATCATAGACGTATTTTTTAAAAGATGATCTAGATCTTCAATCCAGCTTTATTGGTCAAGCATATCTAGTTTTCTTTAGAATAGAAACTGTTGCAGCACAGTCTATTCACTTCAAATGTGACAATCTCAATTAGGTTGAAGCGTTTTATATCTTAAATATAGTACTGTGCAAAAATATTAGCACAAGAATTATTTTATCCTTTATGAGGTATATTAACAGAAAATAAACAATTTAATTAAAGTAATTTTATTTGATTTACTCAAGAAAAGCTTTAACAAGAAACAATACTTGTTACAAAATAAATAAAATATTTAGTATAATAGTCTTTTGCTTTGATCACACTCTTCATTCTGTCAGGCATTGACATCACAAGCTTCTTCAATGTATCTAATGGTATCTCCTGCCAAGCAGCTTGTATTTGTCCTCAAATTGTGTCTTGCAAAGTAACATTAGATTTATCAATTCGAGAGGGGGGAATAAGAAAAAAATCAGTCATATCCAAGGATAATAGAATAATGAGTAATTTCAAGATAACTTGTTTAATAGAAAATAGGAAAAATTAAATATAATAACTTTTAATACATTTTTTTACACCGAGTTTTAAATAATCAATATTTATTAGCAATTTACTTGGCTCTTCTCCCTGAATATAAATTTTAGTGTGGTTTTTCGGAAAATCACCCCTGTCTTAATACTCTTGCACACTACCAGTAGGGCGCAAAGTATTAGGACAGGGGTGATTTTAAACTTTATTTTGATGCCTCATAAAAGATAAAATAGTTCTTGTCCTAGTATTTTTGCACAGTACTGCATATCAATGAATTTCTTATAAAATTAAGGAGATGACATTTGATAGATGGCAGCTTGTATCTGAATATGCCTTTCTACTAGGACGGCTTTATAATCCCTGTGATAGTCGCCTGCTCAGGCACATTTGTTTTTGAAACCATGCCGTATGAAATTTAGTGACAGTTTCTGATGTACTATCTGGCATGAGCAAGAGTCTGAATTAGGCCAGTAGGTTCAATCCCTTGGTCACAATGATTTGGAATTTGTGCTTGCACAATTCTCGACGGCTGCCAAATAGTTCCGTATAACCAATCCATTCACATAGCTTTGGTCAAGTCGTGGGATGTTTTTCAGGCACTTTTTAAAGAAGCCCCAGGCTTGGATCGCCTTACTTGGACGATAATTTCAAGATCACGTTCTTCATAAATCGACCACAATAGTCTCATGGTCGGAATAAGAATTTTTTAACCCCTCGTGGCATTTCAAGCGTAATTAAACAGGAAATAACACCAGTAAGTGAAAAATAATAAAAATAGAACTCCACTGTGTAACTTTCACGTCAAGTGTAGGGCAACTCCTCTCAATTAGTTCAAACAGCTGAACGTTAAATAAAAAATAATAAGAAGAAAAACTACAGGCTATTTATTTATTTTTTATCATTTCACCCCAAGCAAGGCAGTAACGCCACTGATGTGCAGGGGGTTACATAAGAGTAAAATGGTTAGATAGGAAGAGAGCAAAGAGAAATAAGAACCAGTTAGAAAGGAGCAAGAGAAGGATGTAAATACAGGTGTGATCACAGTTGCAAAGGTAGAGAGAAAAGGAAAGATATACAGAGTGATGTAGAAAGGACTGGAGTCAAGTGGTTAAGAGATTGATATTGATATTGCATTTAAATTCCTGTCAGGAAAGCAAGAATATGGAAGAGAGTTCCACAGGCGGAAAGTGCAAGAGAGGAAGCTGCTGGAGTAGAATTTTCGTCTGCATTTGTTTGATCTAACTGCGAATGGGTGGGACCCAGTTGCCAGTCTGGTTGCACAAGAAAACACTTTCGGCAGGGGCACCAGCGACTTAAGTTCGTCGGAGAAGAAGCCATGAAAATATTTATAGAACAGGTAGAGGGAAGCTACATTATGTTCAACTTTGGAGATTAGCGGTCACTGTTAACTAGAAGCAACGGATGCCTATTGAAGAAATATATTGGAAGATTCCAAAGATTACGAAAGGAGAATGCGGTTTAATGTCCATTACTAGAAAAATAAATCGGTAGTGAGGCAGTTTATAGTATATAAATCAAATTACGTGGGAAATGATAAAGATTTAGATCTACAAGAAAGTCCATTAGACTAACTCAGTGACAACACCAGGGAGGAAGAATTGGGTTGAGCTGTCGATGATAAAACTGGTTTTTAACTAGTGCTTATGAGTGCTCTTTTCGGGGCGATTAGTTGATGATCATTATCATAACGATTACCACAAAGGGATGTAAACAATATGGTATACAGTTAATTGAATATGAATGTGTGCATTTATACGGGCAATTGGGAATGACTTCTACTAAACTGCTAATAGCCTAATCGAAAAACGTCATCCATAATTGGAGTAGATAGCTAATCAATTGGAGTAGATAGGCTAAACTATCGCCCGGTTTGATACTCCACCCACGTCTATTGAACAGGCATAGAGGCTCATCCTTTGTTCTCTGTTTAGGATGTGGTTTCCGGCTTTCTCTTTTCCAATCTTCTCACTTTGTTTTTTTTTTCAATTGGAGTAGATAGATCTATCTATCGCCCCCTTCACACTCCACCCATGTCTATTGAACAGGTTAAGAGGCTCATCCCTTGTTCCCTGTTTAGGATGTGGTTTCCGGCTTTCTCTTTTCCAATCTTCTCACTCTGTTTTTTTTTTCAATTGGAGTAGATACATCTATCTATCGCCCGGTTCACACTCCACCCACGTCTACTGAACAAGTTAAAAGGCTCATCCCTTGTTCCCTGTTTAGGATGTGGTTTCCGGCTTTCTCATTTCCAATCTTTTCACTCTTACGTAGCCCCCTGCACATCTGTGGCGTTACCACCTTGCTCGGGGTGATATGATTAAAAAAAATGTCGTATTGTCTTTTAAGGATATCGGATAAAATTATTTATTTTCGTCTACCAGCCTGAATATTTGAGAAATCCTATCAATGAAAATATACGCTCTCCGAGAGGATTCGAATCTGCGTCCACATTTTCAGGAGAAACCGTCGTTAGATGCACGATACTCACGAACGACTTAGCTACAAAGTGCGACATTGTAATTTTTTTATAACTCTATAGAATTGACGCATTCAGCTGATTCGTAAGGTGATTTCTAAATGATGAGACGAGGTTTCCTTTATTGATGTGACCATATGCTGCTGGGAAGGCAACATAACAACTAACCAGTTTTCCTATTGGATAGAAAAGAAATTTCATAGCGGTTTCTAATGACATCTACACTCATACTAGGAGGTGCAATATGGTGCAGTGGATGTCGGCTCGGAACGAGAAATCAGGAATCGAGTTGGTATTCTAGTTGAATTCCTTGCATTCACTTACGCGCAAATACCCTTGAGACAAATAATAATCCGTCTCTTTCCTCTAGTTATGGGTTAAATAACAAAGACTGGGTTCTACAGCCTTGGCTGGCAAACAGTCTAAAACAGAAAGTAATGGCAATCAACTGCAGGAAAATCTTCTGCCCAGTCAGTCACGTCTCTTTCGAGATATGATCGCCCAAACGTATATCACTTTGCTGACCTGACTGATAGGATGTGCGTTGTGGTGCATTGGATATCGGGTCGGACCTAGAAATCGGGGAGCCGAGTTCGAATTCCAGTTGAATTCCTTGCATTCACTTACGCGCAACTAACCTTGGGAAAGCTATTAATCCATATCTTCAATCCCTAGGTATGAATCAAATAACAGGACAGATTGGCTTTTACAGCCTTGGCTGGCAACCAGTCTACCGCAGAAAGTAATGGCAATCTGCTGCGGGATAATCTTCTGCCCAGTCAGTCATGTCTCTTTTGAGACATGATCGCCCAAGCGTGTATCACGTATGGCACTTAACTGACTGACTGAATATAATAGTTGAGATCATGATTAAGGCTTCTACTGGTCATAAAGTGGGGGATCGATTTTCTATTGTTATGAAGTAATAAACTGATCCCCCCATTAATTACTACTAAATAATATAATACATTTCTTCCCTTTCAAGACATGAGTCAAATAACAGGATAGATTGGGTTCTATAGCCTTGACCGGTAACCAGTCTACCGCAGAAAGTAATGGCAATCTACTGCGGGATAATCTTCGTTCCAGTCATTCATGTTTCTTTCCAGACATGATCGGCTAATGTGTCTATCACGTATGGGATTTAAATGACTGATACAAATACTACATCAGTGGATTTTCTAAAACGACAATATAGTTAATATAAAAATCATTAACACGTTTACCATGATACTTCTGTTTATGAGTCTTGAGGGTAAATATACTTTGATATATGCTACACCCTTGGTGTATTCGAGACAGCGATGTATTCTAGGCGGCAGTGTATCCTAGACTCTAGGTCTATACTTGCTTCTCGAAGTATTATAAGCTTTTTATATATTCTTGGCTCCGGTGTATTCTAGAAGCCAATGTATTCTAGAATTTTGTGTATAGAAGGCTTTCCGTGAATTCGAGGCTACGGTGTATGCTAGGTTCTAGGCGTATTATGGTTACTGGTGCATTCTAGGACTTTGTGCATCAAGGTTATAGCTGTACTTTAAGGTTCCGCTATATTTTAGGCTCCAGAAATATATTAGACTCCCATGTATTCTATGATAAGTTGCATTCTCATCTCTAATGCATTCTAAGCTCTAGTATATTAATGGTTTCGTATTCTAAACTCTAGTATATTAATGGCTCTGTATTCTAAACCCTAGTATATTAATGGCTTTATATTATAAACTCTAGTATAGACTCTGTATTCTAAGCTCTAGTATATTAATGGTTTTATTCTAAACTCTAGTATATTAATGACTTTGCATTCTAAATTCTAGTATATTAATGGCTTTGTACTCTAAGCTTTAATATAATAATGGCTTTGTATTCTAAACTTTAATGTATTAATTACTTTGTATTCTAAGCTCTAGTATATCAATGGCTCTGTATTCTAAGCTCAAAATATATTAATGACTTTGTATTCAAAGCTCTATAGTAATGGCTTTGTATTCCAAACTCTAGTATATTAATTGCTTTGTAGTCTAAGCTCTAGTACATTAATGGTTTTCTATTCTAAGCTCTAGTATATTAATGGCTCTGTATTCTAAACTCAAGTATATTAATGGCTTTGTATGTTGAGCTCTAGTATATTAATGGCTTTGATTTCTAAGCTCTAGTATTTTAATTGTTCCGTGGCTTTGTATCTGTGTGGTTTTGTCTATGTGTGTGCATGTGAATGAGTGTGTGCATGCGTTGGTTTGCGTGTACGTGTGTGTGCGTATATGTATGTATATATGTATGTATGTATGTATGTGCTTTTTTAATAGCGGAGCCGTGCCGTCGCATAACACTTTTTTATTATGAAAACTCAATTGCCGAAATGAGATCCATTGAAATGGCATGAGTTCTCTTTGCCCTGTCCTCCGTCTTATCGCCAGACATCTGACGATAGGGCAGCATTAACGAAAAAATGGGGGGGGGGGGTGTTAGTGAGTACTAGTTTATAACAGCATCCCATCAAGCTTTTAAATTCCAGACAATTATGTGAGTAAAACAGACTGCATCCATTTTCAACCTTGACAAAGCAAGTCATTACTAAATCCTAAGGCCCTCAAAAAACATGTGCTGGCGTATTTGTTTTAATGTGCCGGCAAGCACATGTCTGTGTCTTGGAGTGAAATTTCGTAGCCAAACCTTCAGAATATTCCTGACATTAAAGAGCACTTAGAGATCGACTTAGCGGAAATCCATTTCAAATTACGGTTCTCTTAGAAAGTCTTAAAAGGCGCCGAGGATTCTCTCGAATGCCGATTGGTCGTTACGAGGTACGAAACTCAAACAAGAGTGCATCTTCTGAAAGTACTTGTGTTCTTTAAAAGACTTGGATCACAAATGAGGAAAATCCAACTTAAAAGATCGGCTTAGTTTGCTTTTCGATGGACGGAAGCACGGTCGCAATAATGTCAAAGATCAAGCGATTCGTTCAAGTCTCTTTGCAAAATTCCGCAATATTTTATCCAAGAAGTGAACGCAGGGATGGATGAGATTATACATGCTATCAGACATAGGCTAACCAAAACCGGAATCTACGAGAATAGACGTTTGAATTTTCGTCAACGTTGTTCATTTTAGTATACCTATCGGTGTGGTTGCCTTAACTCTTTCAAGACTTAGATAATCTGACACATGTCTACGGAAATAAAGTTGTCTCCAATGTTCAAACAAAGCATAAAACAGATTTTAAACTGCGTCTTTCTCTATGCACGTCCATATATAAAAGCAATTATAAATTTATAAAAAAAGACTCTTATCAACAATGCTTAACTATATCGTCGACGAGGAAATACAATTAGAGAAAAAGAATTTTAAAAAAAGTAACCCAAGTTCGAAATTAACCTAATTAATTCCAGTTGAATTCCTTGCATTCACTTACGCACAAATACCCTTTGTAAAGGTATTAATCCGCCTCTTTCCTCCATTTATGGGTTAAATAGTAGAACAGATTGAGCTCTATAGCCTTGACTGGCAACCAGTCTACCGCAGAAAGCAATGGCAACCTACTGCGGGATAATCTTCTGCCCAGTCAGTCATGTCTCTTTCGAGACAAGATCGCCCAATGTGTGTATCAAAGATTCCTGGCATTATTTTTGGGGACGGCTTGGCTGCAGAAGTTGCTGAAAATTTGTCAGTGTTGACAACCAGCCGCCGTCGGGGCTCCACTCCATGTTTTCAGTTTGGATTTAATTTTGTCGTGCTTGTACTGCAAAGGCAGCAGAGTTATTCCTTCCCCAACATGAACTACCTTCCAGGGATTTTCCTTCCTTAAGATAGACTGTTGTTCAGGGATTTTCCTTTTCCTCAATGGATTTTTCTTTCCCTTGTTAGACCATGTCCATGGTGGCTCTTAGCACGCTTTCTTCTGTTACACTACGCAGCCCTCGTTCCAACATCCACCTGATCAGGTCCTTCAAATATGTTATCCTGCTGCTTTTCTCAAAGATGAAGGAAAAACCTGAAGCAACTGAAATGTGGTTCTACAAAAGGATGCTGCGAATATCATGGATTGAGCATGTGAGCAATGATGAGCAATGATGAGCAATGATGACGTTTCAGAAAGGATGGAAACGAAAAGAAAATTAATACTGAGCATCAGGAAATAAAAGTTAAAGTTCCTGGAACATGTAATGAGGAAAGAGGGTTTGGAGAACCTGATACTAACAGGCCAGATAGAGGAAATAAAGAGACAGGGGAAAACAGTGGATTACATATTTGAAGAGCCTGAGCAGGTGTATGACGGAACGAGGGAAGCGTGGTGTAACAGGAGAAAGTGTGCTAAGTGCCATCAGGCATAGGGAGATGCAGAAAGTCATGATCGCCTATGTCCTGAAGGGACAGGGACATAAAAGTAGAAGAAGAAGAATTTCCATACTTCATTTTTAACGCATTTATTTATGGACAAAAAGTCAACATTAAAAAAAAAAACGTTTTACTATGTTGTTCGAGACGATTTTTCTCTCCATGCTTTGAAGTTTGCTGCCATATCTGGTCTGGTGCCTTTGTTCTAAATTAAGAAATACTTAATTATATCCAAAGGAAAATCTGCAATTTTATTTTACCTAATATGGCATCTAAACTTTACTCGCTATCCCGTAAAGTAGCATTCCTTCTGCCATTTCTATAAAGATTCATGGCATCCGTTGGTCTCGAGAAACCTCGGATTCGCGCCTAGATTTATACCTCTGTTGATTGCGGTGAAAATTATGACAAAGCTGAACAGACCCCATCATCGCAACGAATGCAAGTGAAGACGTTCTCATCGGATATTTTTTTCTCCGTTGTATATGTTTCTCCCGGGCGGCAAGCCTTCGTTTCTCCTCTTCCCGCTTCAGCCCTAGGTGTAAATAAATGTTTCTATAAATAAAGTCAGTCAGTTAAGTGCCATACGTAATACACGCTTTGGGCATGACTGACCGGACAGAATATTATCCCGCAGTAGGTTGCCATTGCTTTCTTTGGTAGACTGTTTGCTAGACAATGCTATAGAACCCAATCTGTTCTATTATTTGACCCATAACTGAAGGGAAGAGACGGATTCATACCTTTCCCAACGGTATTTGTGCGTAAGTGAATGCAAAGAATTCAACTGGAATTCGAACTCGACATCCCGATTTTTCGTACCGAGCCGATATTCACTGCTCCAAAACGTACATCCTTTTTTACAGTAGCGAGACTTTATGAAATTAATGCGTGACTAGATTGGCAATAAGATCACATCAACTTAGAATTGTATTGGCTATATGTAACCGCAGTTTCTATGCTAAGAGTTTCATTTCTCTCGCTTCTCCTTAATGGAAATCTCATCCGCTTTTATGCATTCCAGCCAAACTACTTCTTCAAAAAGTTAAATGCAATATCAAACTTTATCTACTGTCTTCTTGATTCCGTTTTTTTATTGCTCTTGATATTGAATAATGTTTCTCTTTTTTCCTATTTCTTTCACAAATAATAATCACTTGTGTTTTAGTGGCTTTACCAAATTAGGTAAGGTGATTTTAAAAGAGAATCGACTCAAAAGCGAATGGTGCAAAAGCAACAATCACGAACAAACACGAAATCAGCACCGAAACAAACACTAGTGACGTTTGTGGTCATTTTATATAAAAATTGGGTACGAACTTTTGTAATATTCTTCTTTTATGTGTGTGTATTTGTGTGTGTGCATGTGTGTGTGTATGTGTGTGTTTGTGAGTGTTTATGTGGAAATTTGTGCATGTTATTTTAAACAGATGCATGGCCATATATACACACTCACCCACACAAATATCTATCTATCTATCTATCTATCTATCTATCTATCTATCTATCTATCTATCTATCTATCTCTATAGATAGATAGATAGATAGATAGATAGATAGATAGATAGATGTGAGTTTGTGACCCCGGGTTTCACGCTCTTGCGATCATGAGACAAACACACACCTATCTATATGAATATGTCAGCTCTATCACTGATATTTATCGCTTTCAAATAAGTACCGCGCATGTATAATATATAAATAATGTAATATATATATAACAAATTGCATATATATATTATATACATACACTTTTCACACACACACACACACACACACACACACACACACACACACACACACACACACACACAACATTTTTATTTATTTTTTTTATTTTATGAAAACACTTCGCTTTATTTTGAGAAAAATTATCTGGACAAGGTAAAAGGATTTAATAGAAAGAAGAAGGACGAATGGGGGAACAAAAGAGAAGAAAATAAAATGAGAAATCAAAAAAAGGTAAAAAAAAGCGAACAAAGAAAGATACAAAAATACTAAGTGAGGAGAAAAGTGAGAAAATGTTGAGAATGAAAAAGCCAATGAAAAAAGCTAAAAAAGAAAGTTTAAAAATTAAAGTGGAAATGGGTTACAGACAGATATTGACATATAGTTACAATATAGAAACTTAGATCTTTTGGCAATGTGTCTCTTCTACAAATACTTTCAGGGCTTCTGCTCCGATGAACTTAGCTCACTGGTGCCCCTATATATGAATTTACTCGAGCCACAAGATTAGCAACTAGGTCCCACCCTTTTACTGTGAAATCAATAAATTGTAAACGCAAATTCTATTCCGACAGCTTCTTTTCTCGCACTTCCCGCCTGTGGAATTCCCTTCCATTTCGCGACAGCTATAATCTCCAAGAATTTAAATGTAAAGTCAATAGTCATCTCCTATCTCACTAACCTGCATCCTCTCTCTCATGCTCCTTTCTCGGTCCACTCCACTCTCATCAGTATTCTTATCCTTCTCTTACCCACTTCCGAAACAGTGGCAATAAAACACCTTGCTTAGGGCGATAGGATTATAAAAAAATTATATAGATGATGAAATCCCATAAACATAAAGAAGTATTATTCATTATTTAAAACTTTAAAAAAATTATATATATATATATATATATATAAAAACATTAAACGCTTTTTTTAATGGATACACATATTTGAGTAGACGCAAACTTTATTTCGCATATAGTTTTTTTTCTCTTCGATTATAAATACATACATATGCCGAATAAGACATAGACAAAATACACTAATTACATTATTTGGAGTATTGTCCTCATCTTTATTGCCATGTTTACAACATTTCGGACATTGTACACATCAGCCTTCTTCAGGTGCTAAGTATTTCGAAACAAATTTCGGTTTGAAATTCTTAGAGCAGGAGGAAGGCAGGAAACTACAAAGCCGAAACGTCGTAAACATAGCAATAAAGACGTGGACAATAATCCAAATAATGTAAATAGCGTATATACTACCCCATCCCAGAAGTATAACTAAAATCCGACAAAGAATATTAGTAATTGTTTCTTCTTCAATATGTAGACTTCATATAAAATTTCCACAATTTTTCTTTCAGAACTAGTCGTCCGTGTGTTTGGCTTCTTTAATTTGAAAGCAAACACGTAAACTAGTAAAGATGCCTGATTATATTTGCAGAACATTAAAAAACAACCAGAAGAGACTGCAACTCACACAAAATCTGCAAAAGTCACTTCTTAAAATCTAAACTTATTTATAAATGGAACTTTGTCTGTGTGTTTGTGTGTGTGTCCGTTGCCTATAGACTCCAAAAAGGCTGAACCGATTTTCTTGAAGATTTACATAGTTGTACTATAAGCATCTGCGAGTGTTCTTAGCTAGGTTATGTGTCGAGGTACCCCCGATAAATATCAAAAATCGATAATCGAATAAATCGGGTTACAGAAGGAGTGGCCCGATTTTAATCAAATTTGATACAATTATAGACAAAGACATAAGAAACGATATTCAGAAGTTTCAAGGTTGCAGTTCTTACAATAGTGCAGAAAATCGATAATATATATATATATATATATATATATATATATATATATAAGGCATGATATTTGTGTGTTTGTCTGTTTATCTGTGTGTATGTCCTTAATACAAACCCACAATTTTTATCCGATTCTCACCAAACTTCAAAATTTGACTTACATCCATTCATTGCTTTTTTGTCTTTCGTGCCAACGTCCAAAGAGTCTGAGGTCCAGGACCATGGATTAGTTTTAAAGATTGCATTACACCCGAGCAACGCTGGGCTATGCTGCTAGTACATTATAATAATAAAAAAAATGATTTGTCTTTATTAGTTGTCAGTCGGCTATGTTGATTCGGGCAGCCATTTTTGTACTGAATGCCACAAAATTAATTCGTGTGTAATTTCTACAAAAGACTTTACCTAAAAAGACTTTTCCAAAAATGAACCCTTTTCAGTATTCCCGTGTTTTTTCCACACTAATAACTTCACCTTTGTTGACTTTATCACATAATTTGTGCAGGTTTATTTCTAGCCTCCTTCAGATCCTCTTCACGTATCGTATATGCGTGTTAACGAGTTCAAATTCCAGTTGAATTCATTTGCATGTACATAAGACCATACCAAAAATACGTCTCTTCTACCTCCAGCTATGAATTAAATATATATTGTAATATTTGCGATATTCGCGGGAAGTCTGCTCAATATGGAGATAGAGCGTTTTTTTTTGTTTTTGTTTTTTTTATTATGCACTGAATGTGTGTTACTTTTTGAAAAAGGTAACTTTTACAAAACAATACTTTAAATCAAACTTATGGATGGGTTTCAAGCGCGCGTTAAGATAAAAAAAAAAGAATTAACAATTTTATTCGCTACAGAGTCCTTGACTCAATCAACGTTTTTCCATTGAAAGAAATTATTCCCGTCGTTGCTTGAAAAAATACAAACTTCTTACAGTGCCGATTGCTAGGCATCTCTTGATTTGCATCAATGTCAACATAACATCAATTTACTCCGATGAACTTCTAAAAAAAGAATCTCGTCCCACGAAAAGTGTTTCCACTTTGTCACAAATTTCTTTAATCAACTCAGTGTTGTCCAGAAGTAGTTGACAGTAAAGGATAACATTTATTTTAAGATTCACTTAAGTGCCATACATGATACTGTTGTGGATTCTGGTTGCGAAACCACACAAAAAAGTAAATAACAAAAGCAGATATGGAGATTGAAAACGAAAGTTATATTGAACAAAAATATACAAACTGGAACATGGTTTAGTCAATTCAGGAATACTAGGAAAACTATTAGTAGAAATCAATATATACAATCTTGTAGGGTATATCTGGGTAATGAGTCTATATCCAAACAACTTCAACTTACTATGCGCCAACTTACTGACCAAATAAGCAACTCTACAACTGAATAGCTACTCAACTACTGTTACAACGACTACCGTTCTCTGTATAGGCAGGATTATATGTACACATCAGGCGAGTCCATTCTTACATGCAAAGTCAATAGTCATCTCTTGTCTCACTAACTTACATCCTCTCTCTCATGCGTTTTTTTCCGTCCACTCCACTCTCATCAGTATTTTCTTACTTCTTCTACTCTCTAGTTATGATCCACAAAACCCCCCTCCGTAGCTTCTTTTTTGGGAGGAGGTAGAACTTTTTTTTGCTTGTTATCTAATATTCTCGACGGCTTCCACAATATTTCTTTTTTCTTTCGTCCCGACAACGTTTATTGAGGATGACGAGCTTGGCTCTTCACTCCTTTGTATTTGGTTGATGTGTCTCACCTGTTCACCTGGTTTGAATGCTTTTCTCGTGATTATTGGTGTAAAAAATACAGGTTGCATATTCTTCTTTTGCGCGATTCTTGTAGTGAATTTGTTACTGCTTGAGAATACCTCTTTTCCAATTCCGAAGTTTCCATCGTCACGCTTTTTATTCTTTTACAACACAAGTTAATGGGTAAATCCCATATATTAAATTTCTGCATCCAGTCCGTTCCTACCAGTTTATGTGTATTTTTCGTAACATATATTTTTAACTTTTTGGTTTTTCCTTGGAATTTTGCATTTACAATAATTTCGCCTTCCAATTTAAACCTTTTTCTTGTTATCGATTTGGCAATTTTCTTTTTCTTGTTATCGATTTGGCAATTTTCATGGTCGGCCTGTTCAGCTTCTGCCATGTCTGTAGATTTATTATTGTTAAGTCAGACCCCGTATCCCATTGTAATTTGGTCTTCTTATTCAATATTTCCAGTTCTATATATTTTCTGGTGTTTTTATTTTCATATTCCACTCTAGTGATTGGTTTTTGTTTCTGCATACCTCTGCTTTGTGGCCCATCTTTCCACACGCTTAACAATTTTTCTACTTGAAAAGATAATCTTTAAACCAAACCCATCCACCACATCTGTAACATGCAGAAAAGTGGGGGGCTTGTTTTTTATTGGATTCTTGTCATTAGTAGTTTTGCATCTCTTTTCTTTGTCGTTAAAATCTTGTTTTGTTTTTGGAGAGGGTACAAAACGTACATTTCTTTTTACCTTACGAATATGCGCGACTCCTGATTCTTCAATGTCTGTACTGTCTTTCTTTATACTGAGGTATTTCTGGCATTCATCTGACAGTTTTTGTAGTGTTAAATCTGGCTCGTTTTGAAGTTTGGTCAGCATTTGTTTTCTCAATTCACTGTCTTTAGCAACGACTAGTCCTTGAACAAATATGAGACATTTGAATTTGTCTGGGGTTAGCTCCGCTAATTTAAAGTCGTCACAATCTTTGTTGACGATAGCTGCGAATGTTGAATAATCCTCGTTTTCGTCTTTTCTAAGATTGATGCATTTCCACCTTTTATGGAACAACGAGATTTTGGGGCTAAATAGCTCAGTGAGGCCTGTCACTGCCTCGTCGAACGTTAAATCGTTCGTCTTTTTTGGAAGAACATAACCTACGAACTTAGTGTGTTCGTCCGTACCTAATTTTCTGAGTATGAGCCTTATTTTTTTTCTTTTCTCTCCAGTGCTGGCAGTCGATATTAAAAATATCTTCATATCGCCTGTAATCTTCTCCAACAGTTTTGTCTTCCTCAAACGAGTATTTAAAATTTTCTATAGCGTTCCACACAGCATCTTCCGTCTCCTCCTTTCTAGTGCTGTACTTGCTAATTTTAGTAATAGTTCCTGTAAAAATGATTGTCTTTCTTCAATTGCCTTTTGTATTTTCATTTGTCTTTCTTCACTTAATTTAATGATTCCTAATATTCCTCTCTGAAAATCATCCATAGTTTCTGTTTTGATTCCATGAGGGATTTGTTTTTTTAATTAATTGTTTCCTGGCAATTAATCTCGTAGAAACATTTTGTGGAAATTTTTCTTTAAATTCCATTTACAGTTTTTCTTCTATCTCTCTGAGATAGTGTCGCCAGTTATTTGTGGTCGACTTGAGTTCGAATCCTCGGAACGAACTTTGTTGGGCTGAACTTGAATTCGTCGAAAAATCGTTGTGCGACTTGTTTATGTGATGTTCAAGATCCTCGTCGCTAATTTGTTGTTCTTTGGGGTTATACGTGAGTTCGTGTTCGAAAATCCTTGTCGCCAATTTGCTTGTTGGCGACTGACGTGAAAAACGTATTTTTCTCTCCGCGTGAACTTGTTCGAATCCTTCGTCGCCAATTTGTTGTTGGCGACTGACGTGAAAAACTTTTTTCTCTCCGCGTGAACTTGTTCGAATCCTTCGTCGCCAATTTGTTGTTGGCGACTGACGTGAAAAACTTTTTTCTCTCCGCGTGAACTTGTTCGAATCCTTCGTCGCCAATTTGTTGTTGGCGACTGACGTGAAAAACTTTTCTCTCTCCGTGTGAACTTTTTCGAATCCTTCGTCGCCAATTTGTTGTTGGCGACTGACGTGAAAAACTTTTCTCTCTCCGCGTGAACTTTTTCGAATCCTTCGTCGCCAATTTGTTGTTGGCGACTGACGTGAAAAACTTTTTTCTCTCCGCGTGAACTTTTTCGAATCCTTCGTCGCCAATTTGTTGTTGGCGACTGACGTGAAAAACTTTTCTCTCTCCGCGTGAACTTTTTCGAATCCTTCGTTGCCAATTTGTTGTTAGCGACTGACATGAAAAACTTTTTTCTCTCCGCGTGAACTTGTTCGAATCCTTCGTCGCCAATTTGTTGTTGGCGAATGACGTGAAAAACTTTTCTCTCTCCGCGTGAACTTGTTCGAATCCTTCGTCGCCAATTTGTTGTTGGCGACTGACGTGAAAAACTTTTTTCTCTCCGCGTGAACTTGTTCGAATTCTTCGTCGCCATTTTGTTGTGGATTCTGATTGAGAAACCACACAAAATAATAAATAACAAAAGCGGATATGGAGTTAGAAAACGTAAGTTATATTGAAAGCAAAATCGAGTTATTGAGATTAATGTGGTATGTATAATAACATCGATTTTGTGTATTTGATTTTGATTCTATTTACCAATATATCTCTACATATTTTTCGAACATTTTATATCTTGAAGGTTGCGCTGAAAAATATAAACCAAGAAGAGCTTATGAAAATATGTATTCAAATCTGTGCATAGCTGTCTATCTCAATCAGTTCAATTGTGTTTCTCTGTCTCACTCAGTTCACGTCTATCTATCGAGAAAGAGATAGTGAAAATTTAAATCAAGAATGACTTACATAACATTTGTTGCATTTTTCTCATCTATCTAATTATATATCTGTGTTCATATCTATATACCTATTTGAATATTATATATATGTTCAATATGTATTGCTTCATATCTCTGTATCTATCACACATTATTCGTATAGATAGATAGATAGATAGATAGATAGATAGATAGATAGATAGATAGATAGATAGATAGATAGATTAGTCTGTCAATTAAATGTCATACGCTATTTACACTTGGGCGATTATGTCTCAAAAAATATGATTGACTGGCCAGACAATTTTTCCACAGTAGGTTGCCATTACTTTCTCAACCTTCATCGTAAATGTAAGGGAAGGATGGAGAGAATTAAGTTGTGCCAGGAAATTAATAGAATCACTGGCGGAAGCAAAAATTGAAAAGTATTATCCACGCATATCGTATAAACACAAGGTTTTTGGATTTTCTCAAACAATATATTTTTTTTTATAAGCGTTTCACCCCGAGAAAGGCATGTCACTGCCACTACTGCGCAGGGGGCTACATAGAGTGGAGAAAGGAGGATTAAATATAGAAAATGTCAGAGGGTGGGTGATAGGCGGGTAGGGATACCGAGAATGGTTAAATATAGGAAATGTCAGAGGGTGGGTGATAGGCGGGTAAGGATACCAAGAATGAGGGTTGGGTAGATGAAAGTGTTCTGAGAATAATTGGGAGTTAGAGTGATAGGAGGTGTCTAATGACCCTACATTTAAACACCTGGATATTGTAGCTGTCAGGAAAGCAGACTTGTGGAAGGGAGTTCCACAAGCGAGAAGCGCGAGAAAAGAAGCAGTTGTAGTAGAATTTACGGTTACATCTTATCTGTTTAACTGTAAAAGGGTGGGACCTAGTTGCTAATCTAGTATCTCGTGTAAATTCCTGCTTAGGCGGCACCAGTGCTCTAAGTTCATCGGAGCTGAAGCCATGAAAGTACTTGTAGAAGAGGCACAGGGAAGCGACATCACGCCGGTGAGAGAACATTCGCGCGCAAATGTTGGCTAAAATAGGACCCAAAGTGTTTCCCATCGCAACATGATCAGTCTGGACATACATCATCTCACTGAAGCTAAACTCCATCTGTAGCCAGAAGCACACACTCAAAAAAAAAAAAAGAAAGATCTTCAGGAATAATGGTCAGGCCCTAATTACCCCTATAGAGAATATCAGCAAAAATGCCAATAGTCTTATGCAAAGGGACGTTCGTGAACAAACTAACAATGTCTAAAGACACCATAAGTTTATCCTCTGACTCAATTTCTAAACTTCCAATGAAGCTTGAAAAAAAGGAGTTTGAAATATTATAACTCGACAACACAACGAAGGCTATGGAACCAAATCTGTCCTGCTATTTAACCCAAAGCTGGAAGAAGAATTAACCAATTAATACCTTTCAAAATTGTTTTTGAGCTTAAGTGAATGCAACGAATTCAACTAAAATTAGAACGTGGTTCATCAATTTTTTTATAATCGTGCCGCCCCAAGCGAGTCATTTTACTGCCACTGTTGTGTAGGGGTTTTGTTATGAGGATTGTTATGAGGAGTGAGAGGTTGCAGGAGGTGTCAGGAAGAGAGTAGAAGAAGTAAGGAAATACTGATGAGAGTGGAGTGGACGGAAAAAACGCATGAGAGAGGATGTAAGTTAGTGAGACAAGAGATGACTATTGACTTTGCATTTAAATTCTTGGAGATTGTAGCTGTTGGAAAAGCAAGTATGCGGAAGGGAAATCCATAGGTGGAAAGTTCGAGAATAGAAGCTGCTGGAGTAGAATTTGCCTTTACAATTTATCTGTTTCACAGTAATATGGGGGGGGGGACCAAGTTGCTAATCTTGTAGCTCGAGGGAATTCATATATAAAGGGTACTAGTGAGCTAAGTTCATCGGAGCAGAAGCCGTGAAAATATTTGTAGAAAAACACAGGGAAGTCACACTGCGTCGTTGAGAAAGCGACTGCATCCTAGCTGCCAAGTCGGGATCGATCACATTACAGATTCTCCGTTGGATTTTGTCAAGGATACCTAGATGGATAGCAGGAGCACCCGACCAGATATGGCAGCAGTATTCAATGCACTGGCGGATAGTATATGTACAGGATTGTATATGTGCAGGATTTTTTCGGACGGGATAAACTTCCTGGCCCTATACAGAGAACCGACTTTCTTAGCAGTGAATTTAGCTATGGATTCTATATATTTATTCCACATGAGTTCCGATGTGAGAGTTAATCCGAGGAGACACACTGTTTTACTTTCAGGGAGAGAAGCCTGATCCATGTTAATGGGCAGGAGGAACGATTGTCTGTGGTGGTTCTCGTTCCGAGCCGATATCCACTGCGCCACAATGCACATCCTTTAGAGATTAGATATTCATATTTCAGGATTCAAGTAATAGAGATTTGTGAAACTCTCAGTTCGAAAGAGGATTTTCTGGTGAAACTTTTTGGACTGTAAACAACTCGTTCGGCGACGTTTCGGTCATTATAATCTGTGCAGACTTTTGGATCCGGCCAACATTAAGAATTGGGCCAGTGGCATCGAATTTGTCATAAATAAAGTAAATGGTTTGTCTCTTTGGAGCTTGAGTACCAAATGTTTCAACTTATTTTGTTCTAACGATTTTATCTTTTTGATATTTCCAATACGTTTTTAACAGGTATTTTTTGCACCAGTATTTAAATTATTTGCCAATATGGGATCTCTGAATGATTTGAAGAGAAAACAGTTTAGATTTAGATAAATTTAATTATAAAGCTTAAAATGATCTGCCATCTGTTGACTGAGCCGGATAATAAACAAAATGGTGGAACAAATATCATATACTGGATCTGGAAAATCAACGGGGAACATGTATATATAAAAATATAATCTTATATTTTTATTCTTTGTCACTAACGCTTGCGTGGAGCAGGAGGGCAGCCGGAGAGAGATTGCACATACGAAGAGACTCCTGGGAGTCGTTAGCCAGCCTCTGTGTCTTCAGCCAAAAATCACTAGACTTCATAAAGTCTCAAATCTCCCAAGTATTTTTTTATTTTTCGAGTTGTTGATATGTTGCCTTCATCCACGACCGCATGTGCCTGTCAATCACACCAGGCGGTCCATTGCTTTTTAAGTCGCTTGCAGCTTGCTTTTTTTTTGTTTTTTTTTTTTTCACTTTATCGACATCATCTACGGCCGGATGTATCTGTTAATCCCCCTTTTTCTTTGTTGACTTTTATCTACGACCGGATGTGTCTGTCATCAACATCATTGCCGGAACATTGCTTTTCAAGCCGGTTGTCACTTTTTGTCGACCTTACCTCCACCCGGTTGTATCTGTCAAATACTTGCACAGTTCAACTTAATACATTACACAAAATATATCAATAATCAGATGCCAACCTTCCAGATGTATCCTGAAAGTCAAATGTGATAAGAGTTAAAAGAATATTTTCGCATATATTTCTTTTAGCTTATTTTTATATTTTGAAATCAATTTATATTATTTTTCTACAAAAGTTTCGGATTAATATCTTAATAGATTCTTCTTCTATAATCCTTCTTCTTTCATGACGTAGGCGATCATGGCCTTCCACGTCTCCCTATCCCTGGTGGCCCTTAATATGCTTTCTCCTGTTACTCCACGCAACCCCCGTTCCGTCATCCACCTGATCAGGCACTTCAAATATGTTATCCGTTTCCTTCCTCTGTTTCTTTTTCCTTTTATCTGGCCTGTCAGTATCAGGTTCTCCAAGCCCCCTTCCTCATTGCATGTCTCAGGAACTTCAGTTGTCCCTTCCTGATGCTCACTACGTAACATGATAATCACTGGTCTAAAGTTTATTTTAAAATGGTTGGTTCTTTGTAAGTACCTGATTTTTCTTTGCTATGATACAAGGTCATCCCAAAGTACGTACAAGGTCATCCCAAAGTACGTACAAGGTCATCCCAAAGTACGTACAAGGTCATCCCAAAGTACGTCGATAATAAATGATAGAGATTCGTGAAATGCTCAGTTTCAAAGAAGCTCTTCTGGTGGACTTTTGGACTGTGAACAAATGCTTCAGTGTCCTTTTGCTTATTATCCTCTGTGCAGACTATTTTGAGTCGATGAAGTCTTTGTTGCATTAAGGACTGAACCAGTGTCATCGAATTTTACATGAATGCGGTAAATGGTTTGTCTCTTGAGTACCCAATGCTTCAACCCATTTTGTTCTAAATCTTTCATCAGTTTATCTCATCAGTATTTAATATATTTGCTATTATCGGTTCTGTGAATTATCTGAAGAGATTAAATTTAGATACACTTAGTTATAAAATTTAAAATAAAATAGCACAATATTTGTCTACATATTTCCACTGGTGTATCTATGCATAGTATAACATACGCTAAAAGTCTATCTATAGTCTAGCGAGCACCCATATCTCAGAGATAGAATCGCCAACTGACGACAATTGGGTCGGGTTTCAATCGTGGCTAAAAGTAATCGGATGTCTAAACGTACTGATGAGCTGTGATACAACAAAACAGATGTGTCAACGGATGACTATATATATAAGAAAAATGACAAACCCGTGAAAAAAAAACCGTAAAGAGGATGATCAAAAAAATTATTTAATTAATATAAGGAGAGAAAATCTACTCGAATACGAGTATCGTTTAAAAATAATCTTCAAACAAATAAATTAAATATGTCGGTTGTTAATTCCATTTCGTTAATCTTCGTAACTTTCCTTAACATTGTTTTCATTTGTTTACATTACGATACGTTTTCATAGCAGAGATGGTTATTTGCAATAAATCTAACATCCTGTATATAAGGCTTGATTTTCCTTCGATTAGATTGTGCAATCATTCGTGGTCGGGTAGTCCAAGACGCATCAGATGAATTGGTAGCTTTTCCTATGTTGTTAAGGGATCGCAGGTTCGAATCCTGCTTAATAACACACACTTTCCTAAAAAGATTTCTCATAAATAATCAGGCCGGTAGAAATATATATATATATATATATATATATATATAAATTGGAGTAGATAGACTAAACTATCGCCCGGTTCACACTCCACCCACGTCTATTGAACAGGTGAAGAGGCTCATCCCTTGTTTCCTGTTTAGGATGTGGTTTCCGGTTTTCTCTTTTCCAATCTTTTCACTATTACGTAGCCCCCTGCGCATCAGTGGCGTTTTCGCCAATGCTTGGGGTTATATGACTAAAAAAACAAATATATATATATATATATATATATATATATATAGTCTTTAATTAAAAACAAAGTATCTACTGAAATACGAGTATTGATTAAAAAGTAATTTGCAAACAAGTAAATTAAATATTTCATTTCGTTTATCTTTAAAATTTTCTGTAATATATACACCACCGGCCATAATTATTAAGTCACTCCAGTTTTTTAAATGAAACTATGTATTTCATACTATTTTTAACATTATTGTCAATTGGATAATTCTAAATGAAAAATAGAGTGTTTTTTTCTTAATACTGCATAATAACATATGCATCAAATGAACTGTGCTGGTGTCCAATTTTTGTGCCCTCTTCCCATTCTAGTTCCTTCTTAATGGCTGGCCGAAGCAAACGATTCTTGGCTGCCTTTTAAATATTTTGCAAAATAATAACAACAAAAGTAACATTCTATTTTCATTTAGAATTATTCACTTGGCAATAAATACTACAAATAGTATGAAATACATGAGTTCTTTTAAAAATCTGGGGTGGCGTAATAATTATTTCCGGTAGTGTATATAGATATAGATATATCACTGTAATGTTGATTTTATTTAGAAATGCTATCTCACAGATGGTATGAGAATTCATAGACATTATATTTTCATACGAGGAATATAAGGTCCGGTGTTTTTGGTAATACTTAAATTAGATGTTTGAACTTTTTTTTTATAGGAGCTGATAAATGGCTTAAAACATCTATTTTAATTTTTTTCAGTCAGTACAGTAGCACAAAAATTGTCCACTATGTAAAAAAATATGTTGTTTATGAAATCTCATGACACCTGGGAGATTGCATCTCGAATATTAACAATCAAAATACATACTTCGGGCGCACATGCGCACACTCTCTCGCAGTAAAGCATGAACAACCACATTTTAACTGTATATTCAATGTATGTACACTACCGGCCATGATTATTAGGCCACCCCAGATTTTTAAAAAGAAATGATGTATTTCATACTATTTTTATTATTTATTGCCAAGTGGATAATTCTAAATGAAAATAGAAATTTTCTTTTTTTATTATTCAGTCAGTTAAGTGCCATACGTGATACACGCTTGGGTGATCATGTCTCGAAAGAGACACGACTGACTGAGCAGAAGATTATCCAGCAGTAGGTTGCCGACCAAGGCTATAGAACCAAATCTGTCCTGTTATTTAACCCATAACTGGAGGTAAGTGACGGATTAATACCTTTCCCAAGGGTATTTGCGCGTAAGTGAATGCAATGAATCTCAGCTGGAATTCGAACTCGGCTCACCGATTTCTCGTTCCGAGCCGATATCCAATGCACCACAGCGCACATCCGCCTTTTTGTTATTACTACTTTGCAAAATTTTACAAGGCAAAGAAGCAAAGTTGAACTCGTCCGAATCACCCTGAATTTTCTTCATTCTTTCACTGATGAAACTGCAATATAGGTAATTATTCAGTCAGTCAGTTAAGTACCATACGTGATACACGCTTGGGCGATCATGTCTCGAAAGAGACATGACTAACTGGGCAGAAGATTATCCCGCAGTAGGTTGCCATTGCTTTCTCCGGTAGACTGGTTGCCAGCCATATATATATATATTCAAACTTTCAGGACGCTGTAGCAAAATGATTTTGAAATTTTTGTTGAAATTTTTGGAAAATTTATTGAAAAATCTTGTAGAAGATTGAGAGCCAAAACGCACTGAAATGGCTATAAAAATGGCCATGAAATCAACAAAAAGGAGCTAAAAGTTGTAAAAACGTCCGTAATGTATAGCTTCAAAACGCCAATTCCACGATTTCTTCTGCCGAAAGTAAGTGAGTATGATTCTCACTACTCAATTGTAATAATTCAAGCGAGACAAGCTTGCTAACCATTACACCACCGCTAGGTGCCATGTATATATATATATATATATATGTATGTTTATATTTTTTTCTTTGTTTATATATATATATATATATAGAGAGAGAGAGAGAGAGAGAGAAATTTCATGTGCTTATATACATAAGCACAAAATTTTGTCACTTTAACTGACAGGTTCGTGTTTCAAGTGACAAACTCTTTGTATCTTCACCCCGATATCAAGCACTTTACGATAAAAAAACCCTGCTATCCAAATTACATTTTATCAGCAAAAAACCACAGAACAATAACAACTTTGGCGCTAAATACTATCACAATTAAACACTATATATATATATATATATATATATATATATATATATATATATATATATATAAGTAAACCTAGTGAGCCAACAAACCTACCAAAGTTTCACCTAAGCGGATCGTCAGGGAACGCTGGGTTACGGTCAGGGTTAAGGTTATGTCTAACCGTACTGATGAGCTGTGATACAGCGAATCAGATCTGTCTGCGGATGATTATATATACATATATATATTGATGCAAGTTTCATTAAATAATATAGACAAATTTTGTCTATTTATTTTATGCAAATTCGTTTCATATTGTCTGATGAGCTTAAAAAGTATCATCGTTGAAAGAAGAAAGACAATCACAATACTGATATATGTTTTTTCAATTCTTTCTGGGCTTTCGGCTACATCAGCCATAATCAAAGATGACAATTATCTTAAGTGTATTAAACAATTTGCGGACGAACAATAGTAGTAGTCTATTTTGTTTGCAAGGAAGGTTTTCAAACGAACACGCGCGTACGAGGCACAGGAATCAAGAATTGCACGACAGATTCTGACGTCACACATGACCACGCGAGAGTGGAGGTGAGAAGTATTAAGTATGGAAGCCTATTGGGATAACCAATCGCTTCTGTTATTAAATATTATATTCTATAATGGATAACAGAGGCGATTCACTTACTTCTTTCAAGGATAATGCTATTAAGCTTATCCGACGATATGAAAAGAATTTCCATAAATAAATAAACAAAACTGCTCTATATTATTTAATGAAACATGCATCAATGAGAAAATGCTGCCTAAATACACATAGTTTATATATATATATATATATATATATATATATATATACATGCCTGTCTGTGTGTATATATAGGCATGTAAACGATTTTATTTGTTATATATGTGTGTGTGTGTGCACGCGTGTATGAGTGTGTGTGCATGTGTGTGGCTCTGTTGAAATCTTTAGTATGTTTATATATGT
The DNA here is from genome assembly GCA_037127315.1 of Ascarosepion bandense. Classification (NCBI taxonomy): domain Eukaryota; kingdom Metazoa; phylum Mollusca; class Cephalopoda; order Sepiida; family Sepiidae; genus Ascarosepion; species Ascarosepion bandense. The sequence continues at coordinate 6,969,496 of JBBBDQ010001026.1, read as the reverse complement.
ATATAGCTAAATGTAATTATGGTACATAGCTATAGTGTTGGACGTGTTCTAATAAAAGATGCAATATCTTCTGAGACTAACAAAGTTATGGCGATGTTGTAACGAGGGATGCCCGTTGACTCACCGTCCACAGGGGGCAACCCATCTCATCGAATACAGTGCAAGACGCACTCAATATTGATAGTTGCTATTGGCCGCGATGACAGATGGTCGTGTCTAATACTCTGATTACTAAACTCGATTTGGCGTAGAATTTAAGCAGAATCTATCAATTTATCTCTCTGCTGCAATCATTTGGTTTCTGTCTATCATTCATCGTCTGTTCGCAGTCATGTTCGTATAAGCGAACTGATGGATGGATCGTCTCTTCAAAACTGTATTTCTCTCAGGAGAAGTGTGCCTTGTGGTGTAGTGGATATTGACTCGGAACGAGAAATCGAGGAACCAAGTTCGAATTCCAGCCGAATCCTTTGCATTAACTTACGCGCAAACACTCTTAGGAAAATTATTAATTCGTCACTTCTCCCTCCAGCTATAGGTTAAATAGCAGGACAGATTGGATTCTAGAGCCTTGATTGGCAACCAGTCTATCGCAGAAAGTAATGGCAAACTTCTACGGAAAAATACTTCTCAGATGTCAATCATGTTCTTTCGAGACGTGATCGCCCAAGCGTGTGTTACGTACAGCACTTAACGGACGGACTGATAGATAGATAGATAGATAGATAGATAGATAGATAGATAGATAGATGTGAACTGAGTGATATAGAAAAATATATTTGAACTAATTGAGATAGACAAGTATGCGCAGATTTGAATAGATAGATAGATAGATAGATAGATAGATAGATAAAGAAAAATGCTATAAGTATCGAGATTGATTTAAATTTTTACTGTCTCCTGTAGATAGATAGATAGATAGATAGATAGATAGATAGATAGATATGAACAAGCAGCGATAGATAGATAGATAGATAGATAGATAGATAGATAGATAGATGTGAACTGAGTGATATAGAAAAATATATTTGAACTGATTGAGATAGACAACTATGCGCAGATTTGAATATATAATTTTATAAGATCTTTTTGATTTTAGATTTTTCTACGTAACCTTCTTAATATAAAATGTTCTATAAATATGTAGAGATAGATTGATAAATAGAATCAGAATCGAATATACAAAATCAATGTGATCATATGAACTACATTTATTTCAATTATTCGAATTTGCTTTAACTTGAACAAATTTTCCGAAATTTAAATCAATAATTTAGATGTCAAAGCAAGGCTTGAATTACAATTCATCTAGTTTCAACATGTTTAACGTATTGTTTTCAATATAATGTAAAACATTACCGGAAGTAATTGACAGGTACATCCGGCCGTAAATAAACGTAAACAAAATGGTCGTTGACAGATATATTCATCTGTAGATAATGTCAGCCAGGAGCAACAACAAAAAATTACAAGCGATAACCGGCTTTAAAGCAATGAATCACCAGGCGGGATTAAGAAATACATCCGGCCGTAGATAAAGTCAACAAAGCGACAACCCGAAAAAGTGAAAATTCGTGGACGTTTTAATACTATATACACTTTAGAATTATTTTGTTGAAGACACAGAGACTGGATAATTACTCCCAACGGTTCCTTCGTGTGAGCGACTTTCTCCGACTGCCCTACTGCTTCACACAAACGTCACCGTCGAAGAATAAAAATATAAGGCTATATTTTTATATATAAGTGCGCCTCAAAACGGTGCTGAGAACACCATGACGATGTCCTTTTTTCTTTTCTTTTTTTTTCACAAAAGAATACAAAAAGACACTTACATTTTGCATCAGAAAGAATTAGTTTAAATTTTCAGAACACATGAAAAGGTCGGGGATACTAGAACCAAGCAGGTACAAAAACTTAAATACATGGAAAGTGTTATAACAGAAAACGGAAAGTGCAACACAGAGATCCGAAGACGAATTGGCTTGGCGAAGGAAGGAAGCATTCCAGAAGTTGAGTAAGGTATTAAGAAACAGGACAATTTCGCTAGAAACAAAGAGCAGAGTACTGGACTGCTGTGTTGTCAGTTTTTAAATATGGCAGTGAATGCTGGATAATATCTTCAAAGATGAATTAAAAACTTGAAGCAACTGAAATATGGTTCTATAGAAGGATGCTGCGAATATCATGGATCGAGCATGTTAGCAATGATGAGGTCTTGGAAATGATGGAAACAAAAAGGAAATTATTACTGAGCATCAGGAAGAGTCAGCTGAAGTTCCTAGGACATGCTTGGAAAACCTGATACTAACAGGTCAGATACAGGGGAAAAGAGACAGGGGAAAGCATCGGATAACATATTTGAAGGACCTCATCAGGTTGATGATGGAACGAGGGTTGCATGGTGTAACAGGAGAAGGTGTGCTAAGAGCCACCAGGGATAGGGACACGTGGAAAGGCATAATCGCCTCATATAGAAGATGGAAGCACGGTGGAGTAATGAATAGCAGCTATGATTCAGAAATCGGAGAGCTGAGTTCGAATTACGGTCGAATGTAACCATTCACTTACGTTCTTATACCCTTGGGAATGGTATGAATTTTTCTTCCAGCTATCGATAAATAGCAGGACGTACTGCGTTGCCTTGAGTGGCAATCGGTCCAGGAGGAGGAACACTCTGAATTGAAACCAGCCTGGAGAGGGTTTGGTTTCGCCAGGCAGTCATGTCTAAAGAAATACCAATTCTAATAAATACCAATTCTAAATCGGCTGTAGTACATGTGGTGCCCCTACAACTCTAATGAGACAAGAAGAAAAACGAAGGATAAAGGCTTGGAGAACCTGACACACTTAGGACATATCAAAGGTAAGATACACAGAGGAAAACAGTGAATAACCTACCTAACGAAATTGGTTTAAAGTATTGATAGAGCAGAAACTAGAAGAGATAGCAAAAGGTTCAAACCTTAATTAGAGATAGTCGTAAAGATACATGACACATCGATGTGTGCTTATATGTGCATTTATGGTCAGTCAGTTAAGTGCCATACGTGATACACGCTTTCGAGACATGACTGACTGGGCAGAAGATTATCCCGCAGTAGGTTGCCATTGCTTTCTGCAGTTTGACTCATAGCTAGAGAGGGAAGAGATGTATTATAATATTAGGTAGTAATTAGTGGGGGGTCATTTTATTACTTCCTAACAATGGAGAACAGATCCCCAACTTTATGACCAGTAGAAGCCTTAATCATGATTCCAACTATTATATTCAGTCGGTCAGTTAAGTGCCATACGTGATACACGCTTGGGCGATCATTTCTCGAAAAAGATATGACTGACTGGGCAGAAGATTATCCCGCAGTAGGTTGACATTGCTTTCTACAGTTGGCTAGTTGCAAGCCAAGGCTATAGAACCCAATCTGTCCTATTATTTGACTTATATCTAGAGGGATAATTGATAGATTATATTACATTATTATATTAAGTATTAGTGGGGGACCAGTTTTTTTATTCATAAGAATAAAAAACCGATCCCCCACTTTATGCCCAGTACAAATTTTAATTACTTTTCCAACTATTATATTTAGTCAGTCAGTTAAGTGTCATATGTGAATGCATTGATTTCAACTGGAATTCGAACACGGCACCCCGATTTGTGGTACCGAGTCGATATCCACTGTACCACAACGCACATCCTAAAGTCAGTTAAGTGCCATATGTGATACACGCTTTGGACGATCATGTCTCGAAAGAGACATGACTGACTGAGCAGAAGAGTATCCCGCACTAGGTTGCCATTGCTTTCTTCGTTAGACTGGTTGCCAGCCAAGGGTACAGAACCTAATCTGTCCTGTTATTTAACCCATAACTGGAGGAAAGAGACCGATTAATACCTTCCAAAGGTTATTTGCGCGTAAGTGAATGCAATGTATTCAACTGGAATTCGAACTCGCCTCCTAGATTTGTCGATATCCACTTCTCCACATTTATGGTACGTGTGCATGTTTCAGTGGGTGTATTATTGAATATTTATTCCTGTACATATATATATATATATATATATATATATGTTTGACTGCTTTCGCTAACAAATACTGGACTGTGAGCGTGATAATGATTGTATATACGTGTATATGTATTTATATGTCTGTCTGTCTGTCTGTCTGTCTGTCTGTCTCTCTTTCGGTGTGTGTGTGTGTGTGTAGATGTGCATTCGTCATATTTTTAGATGTATGTAGGTTTGTGAATATGTGTAGCTATTGGTGATTTGATGTGAAAGTGTTGCGAACCAGCGAATTCAACTGTAACTTAATCAATTTTCAGAGAAGACATTGGTTTTTCTCAACGGATCATCAGTTGTCATTTAATTAAGAACATTGCATATAAACGTATTTATAGAAAGAGTAACCCGACTTTTAATGTGTTTTCGAAAGATTAGCTTTTTATTCCTTTTATTTATTTATTTATTTATTTATTTTTTGGTGTGTGTGGGCCCTTAGCAAGAGTATCAGTCTCAGTTTTTTGTCTCTCTCTCTCTATTTCTCTCTCTGTTTCTCTATTTCTCACTCTATCTCTCTCTCTCTGTTACTTTCTCTATTTCTATTTCTCCCTCTATCTCAACCTATTTATCTCTCTTTTTCTTCTCCCAGCTCTAACAATATTTATCGATTTCTTTCTATATCTCTCTATCTTTGTTTCTCTCTGTGTCTCTCTATTTTTTCTCGGTATCTCTCTATTTCTCTTTCTGTCTCTATTTATATCTCTGTTTCTCTCCTATCTCTGTCACTATTTATTTTTTCTCTATATATCTTTCTATCTCTATTTCTCTATATATATCTCTATATCGCTCTCTCTCTCTCTCTCTCTCTCTCTCTCTCTGTACTTTTGTCTCTATTACTCTCTCTATCTCTCTATTTCTCCCTCGATCTTTACGTATTTACTTCTCTGTTCCTCGCCTATCTCTATCTATGTTTACCTATTTCTCTCTATATCTCTCTATCTCTATTTCTGTTGTGTAGTCCGGGTGAGGGGTTGCACAAAATAAGGAACAACAAAAACAGATATGGAGAGATATGGATAAGTAGGTTATATTCAACGAAATATACAAACTTGAACGCAGGTTAGTAAATCCAGGATTACTATTAGTAAGAAATAAATATATACAAGTCTTGAAGTGATATCGTGGAAATAGTATATCCGTGTATATTATTCTAGCTGAATAGAGCTCAGAGCTAGTTTGACTTCTGATGCGGTAGTCTCAGGATAACTTTGGTATCTCTCGGTAACTTACGTATCAGTTCCGGTACTCTCCCATAACTCGCACGGAATCTCTACGATTACTCTCTACTGCCAACTGCAACGGTATTTAGCCACCTTCCCACTTAAGGCGAAATGTGACACAAGGTCTTTTAATGTGGGTTTCCCGGTCATATAGCCCGGCCAAAATATCTGTCTATCTTTCCCCAGTTGTGATTCTATCCTTCGGCGGAACCACGACTGGGTTAGTGCTCCCTGCTAGAAGGCAGAGAGCGCTCTCCACCTGAAGGCAGAGAGCTGACAGTGTCAATAGTAGCAGAGGCAAATGCCAACTGCAACGGTATTTAGTCACCTTCCCACTTAAGGCGAAATAGGTCACAAGGTCTTTTTAATATGGGTCTTCCCGGCCATATAGCTCGGCCAAAAATATCTGTCTATTTTTCCCAGTCGTGATTTTGCCTTCGGCGGAACCACGATTGGGTTAGTGCTCTCTGCTCGAAAGCAGAGAGCGCTCTCCGCCCAAAGGTAGAGAGCTGACAGTGTCATAGTAGCAGGGGCAAATGCCGACTGCAACTGTATTTACTAGCCTTCCCACGTAGGCTGGATGTGACACATGGTCATTTTATAGTGGGTATTCCCGGCCATATAGCCGGGCCAAAAAATGTCTGTCTATTTTTGCCCAGTCGTGGTTCTACCCTTCGGCGGAACCACGACTGGGTTACTGCTCTCTGCTCGGAAGCAGAGAGCGCCCCTCGCCCGAAGTCAGAGTGCTGACAGTGTCGTAGCAGCAGAGGCAAATGCCGACTGCAACTTCTGTTTTCTCTATGGCAGGAGTATATGAACACTCAGTCGAGTCCATTATAATATACAAAAAGGGAAGAGTCTACAACAATTTCTCTCTCTCTCTCTCTCTCTCTCTCTTTCTTTCTTTCGCTCTCTCTCACTCTCTCTCTCTCTATATATATAGTAGCTTCATAGCCCGGCGTTGCCCGTGCAACTCAGAACCTTTTAGAAGTATGAGAAGATGCCAATGAGAGGAGTAGATGGAAATCATTTATTGAAAGTTGGAAAAAAAGAGCGGAGATTGTTAGTAACCATTTTCAGCATTAAGAATAAGACATTGAATGCATGTTGCTGTAGTATTCGAACGGAGTATAAAGTGTAGTTTTAGTGCCGGTCATACTTTTGTCTCCTTCTAAGGTGGGTGGGGGTTCTTTGATCTGGAAAGAAATAGAAAACATTTGTAGAAAGTGGAGTTTGGCACATTTTATTTTACATATTTTGTTTTTGTTTGAAAAAACATATATTTTATAAATATTTCTTTTGTTTCAAAATTACGGGAAAAAATATTCACATTTTTTTTGTTGACCAAATGAATTTTTAAGAATAAAGATTAAATAATAACCTCATTTTATTTTTTAATAAAAAAAATATTTTAGTCGCGTTTGACACGTGTGGTTTGATTTCTGTGACGTAATTCAGCAAACATCTAGGATCTTAGATGTTTTACGGAGCAAATGTAAACAATCGGCTCCATTGGCCAAAAAATTTGCTGGACTCAAGATGTATGTGTCGACCTGGCTTCCTTGTAGCTATGTGTCCCTAGAAAGTTTGAATAGCGTAGCTTGAATAATATAGGGAATAGTCAATCACAGACTCACAGATTGCCTTCTGAGGTGATGTGTTATCCCCCGTAGGGATTTTCATATCGAAATGATCATCCAACATCATTGAATTAATCTTTTTTTAATTTATATTTGCTCTGTAATATTTTATTACATGGAGCTCTCTTCCTGTATCATTTTTTAATATTAAAATAAAATTTTTAATATTAATTAGGATCGTGTTTTTGGAATTTATCTTCCTGCTTTTTCCGCTTGGATTAAAGTATCTGAATTAAAATATATATATATATTTCGGTTTTTGTCTTTTCCCTTTGTTTCTCTTTACACATATATCGTGCATACAACATTGTTGCAAGCATGACGAATCTCCATCGGTGTTTCCATGGTAAATGTTCACTTGAGATCTACTTTTAATTTCGACCGCTTCAAAGTTAAATTTATAAATTTATGTTGCGGGGAATTTCATCAGGGTGGTCTTTTTTTTTCTCTGAAAGATTGTGCCTTAATGAAGTTACTATATTGTGTAGTAGACATAATCAAATTAAATGAATGGCACGAGAAAAATATTCTTAAATATTTTGTGGCGACAATTTATTTATCGCACCCAGTATGCGTTTGTGTGCAAATATATAAAATTGGACACTTGGGTCAACAGAGAAGCGACAGTCTCTTTCATGCATTAATGCTATTTTCGGTCCATAAATAATACGTAGAGGGATGGAACAGACTTTCATCGCTGTCTCTCATGTTTGAACGTAATCTGTGTTTTGTATTGCGACTTCAAAAGCCTTCAGATCATTCTGCCAAATATCTAATAACACTTCGGGTAATACTATAAACCTGATATATAAGGCAATACTACGCATTATGTTCCATTGACTAGCATGTGTAAATAATTGAACCACAACTCGGATGTCAACATTTTATTTACAGACGCTCTATTCTATATTATTGGGCACTTTTACTACGGATGTGCGTTGTGGTACAGTAGATATCGGCTCGGAACGAGAAACCGGGGAGCCGAGTTCGAATTCCAGTCGAATCCATTGTATTCACTTACGCGCAAATACCCTTGGGAAAGGTATTAATCCGTCTCTTCCTTCCAGTTATGGGTTAAAAAGCAGGACAGATTGGGTTCTATAGCCTTGGTCGTCAACCAGTCTACCGCAGAAAGCAATGGGAACCTACTGCGGGATAAACTTCTGCTCAGTCAGTCGTGTCTCTTTCGAGACATGATCGCCCAAGCGTGTATCACGTATGGCACTTTTACTGACTGACTTACCAAGGACTGAAAACAGACAGCGCACCAGACCAGACATGGCAGAAATAAAACAATATACAGAAGAATGGTATTTTTATAATTGTGCAAGATGGATTCTGACACAGATCATTGTGTGGTATGACACACAATGAACTGAACTTCTTAGCAGCAAACCTAGCAATTGATTCAATATAATCGCTCCACTTCATGCCAGCAGAAAAAGCGTGACCAAAAAATAATATAACATATAGCAGGATAAAATATTCGAACTACTGCACCCCCAAATGGAACGTGTATATTCACGCCATTGCAAAATATACTTGAAAAATTCTGAATTTTTTTGTATTTCTCTAGAACAGTGGTTCCCAAACATTTCTCTGTCATTTCCCCCTACACCCAGTTCAAACATCCACATTTCTTCCTTCATGTGTATGGGAGAAAAAGCAGTTAAAACACACTGAGACTATTTACAAATCTATTTTTCAAATGTACATATATACCGATCTAAACTTATTTATAAATGTAACTATGTGTGTGTGTGTGTGTCTATGTGTCTGTGTCCGTTACCTATAAACTCCGAAACGGCTGAACCAATTTTCTTGAAAATTTACACAGTTGTACTATAAGCGTCTGCGAGTGTTCTTAACTAGGGTTTTTGTCGAGGTACCCCCGATAAATATCGAAAATCGATATCGAAAAAATCGGGTTATAGAAGGAGTGGTCCGATTTTAATCAAATTTGATGCACTGATAGACAAAGACATAAGAAACGATATTCAGAAGTTTCAAGGTTGCAGTTCTACAATAGTGCAGAAAATCTATAACATATATATAATTGGAGTAGATAGACTAAACTATCGCCCGATACACACTCCACCCACATCTATTGAACAGGTGAAGAGGCTCATCCCTTGTTTCCTGTTTAGGATGCGGTTTCTGGTTTTCTCTTTTCTAATCTTCTCATAATTATGTAGCCCCCTGCACATCAGTGGCGTTACCGCCTTGCTTGGGGTGATTTGATTAATATATATATATATATATATATATATATATATATATATAAGGCAAGGTGTTAGAGTGTGTGTCTGTCTATCTGCCTGTATGTCTGTAACTTTTACAGCCCTTCTATTTTAGTTTTTGCTTCGGGTTTGGCTCTAAATAGGTGTAATTGTAGTTCTTTGTCTCAGCCATGATACCATTCACTTAGAGGACTTATTTTGCCTTCAAAATTCAGTTTACGACGAAAAAACTTATTTGATATCGATACCAGGAAATCAAAATTTGGCTTACATCCATTCATTTTTCTTTCAGTCTACGGTTTCGCTTTAACTGGAAACAACTATTGCTTTTCAGTCTTTCGTGCCAACGTCCACAGCGTCTGAGCTCCAGGACCATGGATTAGTTTTAGAGCTTTCATTACACCCGAGCAACGCCGGGATATACTGCTAGAAAACTTATAGTTACAGAGTAAAGTGGATAGAAAGCAGTTAGTAACAACTAAGCATAGCCATAGAGAGCGGTTAGTAACAAATAAAAGGACTTTTGTTTGCTCTTCTACTTCAGAAATAAAATTAGTGAGAACAGTGATGCCTTTTCTTGTGCAATAGTGTATCAATATCAAGGTTATTTTTGGCAAACGTGCAACGCATGTCACATTCCACCTCCAGTTGGTTTCCTGCTTTGGGCTTGATTGTGAATAAAGTAGAAATTCCTGACTCACAAAGGTAGGTTGTGAAAAACAGAATGAGGATTTTCAATGCGTTGTTCCTCAGTTGTGCATACGACCCACGCATATTAACCCAGAATTCTTCAAGATCTTATGCAGAAGAGTCATGTTTGAGCTTCAAGAACTCATTTTCCATGTCCTTAGGAACATCATTCACCTGACATATAAATGGGTTTTTTGTCAGCCTCTCTCTCAGACATGAGAAAATCCATCTGAGATTTTTTATTTATTTATTAGGTAGTGTAATTATTTTCCCCTGGTAGCTTCAAATTTCCCCTCAGGGGGAAACTTCTTACAGTTTGGGAATCGCTGGTCTAGAAAATATCTAAATCTTGACATAATGCTTTATATTTACAAGAGATTAATCAAACAAAATATGGAGGATTGCTGATATATCTTGACAGGTGCTTCCCATTTCTCACTGTATACCTTTTACGGATTTCAAAAGTGATTACATGGCCTTGTAGGCAATGAATCATTTTCCATTTTGCACCCCCAGATGAAATATCAATAGTCTCTCTATCACTATTACGATGTCAGATGTTCAATAGAGTTACATTCCGTACGTCCAACGGCTCAGACATACACAGCTAGGAATAGTCATGCCATATCCACGGTGCAAATCATTTCCATTTCATTCGTGTTTCTTCTAGAAACAATAAACACAACACAGAGAGTTTCATATCCAGAACTGTTAATTTCAGGAACAAACTCACTAGAGGGTGCATTTCTGACAGCTTTAATATTGGTATCTTGAAGTCTTAGATCAATCAAAATCGATCAAACATGTTTTTGTTTTTTTTTTGGTTTTAATCGTTTCACCCCAAGAAAGGCGGTACCGCCACTGATGTACATGGGCCTACATAAGAGAAAATGTTTAGACAAGAGGAGAGTGAAGAGAAAGACTGACCAGTTACAGTGGGTGTCAGAGGAAGGGCAAGAGAAGGATGGAAACACAGGTTTCAAGACAGTTGCTTAGGCGGAGAGAAAGGAAAAGAACAAGATAGAACAAGATATACAGGGTGATGTAAAAAGAACTGGAGTCAAGTGGATAAGAAATGGGTATTGACATTGCATTTAATTTCCTGACAGTTGCAAAGGCAGAGAGAAAGAAAAGAACAAGATAGAACAAGATATACAGGGTGATGTCGAAAGAACTGGAGTCAAGTAGATTGGTATGAATACTCCGAATATTAGTAAGAGAAATGATAAGAGGTTTCGGCGATTTAACTTTAACTGGTTTAAGTTTTTTGGAGTAATGGTTGTTAATATTAAATTTTTGTTGAAAATTAAAGATCTCGATTAGAGGAAGCAGGCGGTCATTGACTTTGACATGCGCTGAAAGGTAACTGGCGCGGGCTGCAGCAAAGAATGGCCTCGGGGTTGCCCACCGAAAGAGCTTGCAGGGACACATATCCATGCGTATCATGGCACTACAAGAACCACGATATTATGCAGCTGTTGATTAGAGCAGCCGCTCTTGACGCTACACAAGATTTATGGCTCCTAACTACCATTCGGAAGCAGCAACCATAAAACTGGAGAGACGTTGCCACCGACCACACACGTCGCAGGAAAATCACGGTAGCACCAATAGTGAGGTCCGAGGAGAAAAAAAGAAGGCCGGAAAACACTTCCTAAACAGGGAACAAGTGATAAGCCTCTACGCCTGTTCAATAGAGGTGGAAGTAGTGTGAACCGGGCGATAATGTTCTCATCTTACAACCTCCTTCTCGTCCTCTTGTAAAATTCTCGTTTAATAACGTAGAGTGTCTCTTGAGTTTTATATTTCATAAACTAAGAGTATAAATATCAGAGCGAGTCTTTAATAAATATTTACAGCCATTAGTTTACGCCGGTCCAAGGATAAAATTCTCAGTGATAGTTGAAGGCACTGACTTGTTAACCATTACTCCATGTTGAGAGACCAATTTCTGTCTAGCCATATAGGATGGTTTATGTATGAGAGTGTAGGTTTAGATGTACTTGTGCATCTGTCTGTTATTCAATAGCTAGCATTTCTCTTAGATGTACTCGTGCATCTGTCTGTTATTCATTAGCTAGCATTTCTCTTAGATCTACTCGTGCATCTGTCTGTTATTCAATAGCTAGCATTTCTCTTAGATGTACTCGTGCATCTGTCTGTTATTCAATATCTAGCATTTCTCTGCGTGTGTATTGGGCTGTGTCCTCTAGGTATATTAATGTTTGTGTATGCTTACTGATAATCCACAGGACGACTATGTAATCAATCTATCACATAAAATGTCGATCTCTTCCATTCTAATTAACTTCATATCTTTAAAATCGATAACTGTCGTTTTCAATTAATTTATCATTTTGAATCCATTATCAACCTTCTCAGTCATACTTTATTCATCGAGCAGAAAAAGCGATTAGAGTCTGTTCATACCTATCGACATATTTTAGACTATTCATTCCAGTGTCTTCTCAGAGATATCTACATAGGGTCATGCAAATCGAATCACGTCTATGGTGGTAAGATATCTATCTATCTATCTATCTATCTATCTATCTATCTATCTATCTATCTATCTATCTGTCTGTTTGTCTGTCCATTCCAGTCTATTACTTTGATTATAGCAACCATGATCATTATATATATATATATATATATATATGTGTGTGTGTGTGTGTGTGTGTGTGTGTGTGTGTGTGTGTGTGTGTGTGAAATATATATATATCAACAATATATATATCAATAATATATATGTATATATTTTCTTATTTTTTTTAACAGAATCATTTTATTACATAATATAACTTCCCATTCTTAAATTTCCTTTCATTCCTGAGTTAAATTTTTAACAATTTATATTGATACTGACATTATTCGCCCCCCCCCCACTTTTAAATTAAAACCTTATGTAACCCTTGATTGGGACACTCGATGTGATGTCTGACCCATTTCTTTCTTATATATTTAATTTATTTTAATGTATCTAGTTTCACATCCATCACCAGATGGGTAAATTACTGTTCCGTCAGCTAGAATCTGGCCTGTTTTTTCCTTTTTTTTTCTTTTTTGGTACACTTGCTTGCATTTTAAGCTTTCTAACTAGTTTGTACTCCTCACTCTTTTCTAAGTAATCTTTTTACATTTATGTAGCCCCCTGCACATCAGTGGAGTTTCCGCCTTGCTCGGGGTGAAATGATTAAAAAAAACAATTATTCAAGCCGGTAGATATAAATAAAAATGGAATTCAATAGACAGAAGTAAAAGAAAAATATATAGGGTGATAGTTTAATTATAAAAAAATGTGGATCTCCTCAAATACGTGTATCCATTGCAAATAACGTTTCAACAAATAAATTAAAAATATGTCAGAGTTAGCACATCACTCAATAAATCCCGGGCTTTTCCTTCAACCGAGGGCCCGTCAGTTCCTTATTTCACATCAGTACTGAATTTTACTGCCAGTTTATAACGATTTGGTATGAGAGAACAAATTCTATTATACCATCAACTAGCACTGATTTTAGGTGGTGAATAATGGGATCGATGTCGAGAAATGAACGTGTGACTTTATACTCTTCGTTTCCTGTTGCGCTCTCCATCTTCCACGCTCCGATCGATTTGCACCGACCGATCGTCATGACGATGCCGCTGAGACACAATAAATTGTCATGTATACGCTGTTGCGGACCGATCGGCTTTATTAAATGGGGAGGGAAAACCCTCAAAATGGAGTCATTAATTCACGAGTTTATTTCAGCGCGCGTTGGCCTGGAATCTGATTCAATTTTCCCGCAATTGTGAAGGCAAAGAAATTGAAGTTACTGGACGTAGAAACTGTTGGGATAATTTTGGCTTAAGTAGTATGAATGGAAGCAGATACAGCGAGAAGCATTAACTTGCAAGGGAGTTAGTGACCTGCAGGATTTGAGGGATTGGTTTGGCTGAATAGCTGTTTTCGGTAGAGGAACAGATCTGACAGTAAACGGAATTTGTGAGAATTTGGTTTGATATATTTTGTTTTACGACGTATCAACCTCAATGGTTTATTTAATGCCGACAAGATTTTTAAAATAGATCTGTATGAATAATATATTTTTTTTTTCTGAGAAATAAGTTTGTAGATCAGGTTTCATTTACGTATTTTTTAAAAGTGCGTTTTGTTGAAAGCCATATCTATTGCCGGTATGTATTTTTTTTTTCCAAAAATGTATTGCTGGTTAATATATTTTCCTTCAAAAATGTATTACTGGTGATATTTTTTTCTTATAAAATTTATTCTTGGTGATATTTTTCCTTAAAAAATTTATTACTGGTAATATATTTTCTTCAAAAAAACGTATTCCTGGAATTTTTACTCGCAAAGCCTATTTTTATACTTTCATATTGAAAGTATAAGAGTATGTTTCGGATGTGCGTTGTGGTGCAGTGGATATCAATTAGGAACGAAAGATCGGGGTGCCGAGTTCGAATTCCAGTTGAAGTTTTGCATTCAATTATGTACAAATACCCTTTTGAAAGGTGTTAATCCGTTTTTTCCCTCCAGTTATGGGTTAAATAATAGGATAGATTGGGTTCTATAGCCTTGGTCGGCAACCAGTCTACCGCAGAAAGTAATGGCAACCTACTGCCTGATAATCTTCTACCCAGTCAGTCATGACTCATTCGAGACATGATCGCCCAAAGCGTGTATCATATATGGTAATTAACTGAATGTTTTGACCCGAGTTTGGGGATAAACTATTTTTCCAGAACTGGGACTCTAACTGGTGCTACCACTCCGAGTCAGTTTGGTCCTGGGAACAACAACAATTAAGAAATGGTTCCATGCTTTTCACAACCTCTCAATCAGAGGCCTTGCTGCCAGATGTAGTTTATTATCATACCCAGGACCACTGAATAAAACATCTACTTATAAGAAAGAAAACAGTGTTTGCATTCTTATTTCTCAGGGTGGGACTGGGAACAACAGCCATTAAGAGGTGATTTCATGCTCCTCAAAACCTCCTAATCAGAGACCTTGCTACCAGATGTAGTTTATTGTCATAACAAGGACCACTGAATAAAACATCTACTTATAAGAAAGAAAACAGGGTTTGCATTCTTATTTCTCAGGGTGGGACTGGGAACAACAGCCATTAAGAGGTGATTTCATGCTCCTCACAACCTCCTAATCAGAGACCTTGCTGCCGGATGTAGTTTAAGGTCATACCCAGGAACATCTGTGAGGAGAGGTAAGGCAAAAATAGAGAAGGAATTAAATAATCGAATCTTCTGAGAGGAAGCTATTAAGATAATAAGAAAGAAAAAAGAACTGATTTTCAGAAAAGTCAGGTAGAAATACCAAAGATACAGATTTGGTAGTGAAAGAACTGGGAGTGTTTTATATAACCGAACAGAATTTATATAGCAGGTTAATAGAGAAAGACAAAATATTATTCAAGTTACCTGTTAATCAGAGTGTGCATTTTTGGCTAATAACATTTCTAGTATGTTCAGGCCGATAGACGAAATAAAATAATTTTAAAAAAATGGAGCGTCTACTCAAACATGGGTATTCAATAAAAGTAACGTTTAAAATAGCAAAAATAAATAAAACATTTAAATGAGCAAAAATAAATAAAGTATTCGTCATCGGAGGCCACATTTTGTTATCTGCATGCATCTCTGTAGGTAAAAAAAAAAGTTAAACTTACAAAGGGCGGAAGAACTCTCAAGGAGTCAACGGCCAGCTAACTGGAGGTGGTGTCTCAATAAATCACCCTGGTGAAGGCCACGGGATCCGACTCCACTATCTACCCACCAGCTCAATCATGGTTGTTTACGAAAAGTATATTAAAGCCAACAGCGTGATTGGGTTACTCCCCATGGAAACAACTCCTCGCTAGGTAAGGACCGGCATGGGCAACAGGTGTCACCTGACGGTCATCCGGCTACTATTAGCACCAACGGCGTAAAGGGGACATTCTACTCCAAAAGTTGTCCCACGCCCGGGAAAAATCGACATGAACAACAGGTGTCTCTGGACCGTTACCCTGCGACTGTGAAGGAGAGCTTGGAGAACCTGATACTGACTGGTCAGATAGAAGGAATGTGAGACAGAAGAAGGCAGCAGATAACATATTTGCAGGGCCTGATCAGGTGGATGACGGAACGGGGGTTGCCAGGAGTAACAGGAGCAAACATACTAAGAGACACAAGGGATAGGGAGACGTGGAGAACCATGATCGCGTACGTCCTGAATGGACAGGGCACATAGAAGAAGAAGAAGGTATGCAGATGATACAGTGGTGATAGCAGACACGTAAAGGAAACTACAAGACCCCCTACAGAAGGTAGCTGAAGAGAGTGACAAGAAAGGACTACAAATAAACTAACAGAAAACTGAATGCATAGTCATCAGCAAAAAGGGCAGCCCAAAATGCAAAATACAGATGAGGGACACTAAAATCAAGCAGGCACAAAAATTTAAATACCTGGAACGTGTTCTAACAGAAGACGGAAAGTGCGACACAGAGATCCGAAGGAAGCATTCCAGAGGACAACTTCGCTAGAAACAAAGAGGAGAATACTGGATTGCTATGTGATGTCGGTTCTTCAATATGGCAGTGAATGTTGGATAATATCTTCAAAGATGAAGGAAAAACTTGAAGCAAGTGAAGTGTGGTTCTACAGAAGGATGCTGCGAATATCATAGACCGAGCATGTGAGCAATGACGAGGTTTTGGAAAGGATGGAAACGAAAAGAAAATTAATACTGAGCATCAGGAATAGACAACTAAAGTTCCTGGGACATGCAATGAGGAAGGAGGGCTTGAAGAACCCGATACTAACAGGCCAGATAGAGGGAAAAAGAGACAGGAGAAAGCAGCGGATAACATCTTTGAAGGATCCGATCAGGTGGATGCCGAAACGAGAGTTGCATGGTGCAACAGGAGAAAGCGTACTAAGAGCCACCAGGGATAGAGAGATGTGGAAAGCCATGATCGCCTACGTCCTGAAAGGACATGGCACATAAAAGAAAAATATATATGCCAATTGTTTATAAGAAATTAAAATGTGGATATAAAGTGGGGGATCAATTCTATATTATATCAATATATAAACTGATCCTTCATTTTGTGGCCGTGCTAGTTTTTATACATTTATATTCTAGATTTATGGGCTAGAGCTAGTGGATGACAGAACGGAGGTGTCATCGTGTAACAGGAGAAAGCGTGCTAAGAGCCACAAGGCATAGGGTGACGTGGAAGGCCATGATCGACTACATCCTTAAGGGACAGGGCACGTAGAAGAAGAATATATATGCCAACTGTTTATAAGAAATTATAATATTGGTATAAAATGGTGGATCAATTCCATATTATAATCAATATATAAACTGATCCCTCATTTTGTGGTCATGCTAGTTTCTATACATTTATATTCTAGATTTATGAGCCTGAGCTAGTGGATGACAGAACTGGGGTTGCATGGTGTAACAGGAGAAAGCGTGCTAAGAGTCACCAGGGATAGGGAGATGTGGAAAGCTATGATCGCCTACGTCCTGAAAGGACAGGGCACATAAAAGAAGAAAGAAGTTTTCTCACATGTTCAAGCGGGTAGACGAAAACAAATATACGGCTAAAACAAATAAAAGAAACGTCTATTCAAATATGCGTATTCACAAAAAATAATGTTTAAAGTGACAAAGATATGTCGGATTAATAAGTAAAAATCCATTCTTTCTTTAGAAATTAGGTCCCGGGTATGACGGTATCCGGCAGCAAGACCTCTGATTGGGAAGTTGTGGGGAGCATGGAACCCCCTCTTAATTGCTGTTGTTCCCGGGTCCAGTCTGACCCGAAGTGGTAGCACCTGTTATGATCCGAGCTATGGGCAAATAGTTATCCCCACTCACACACTGAGGTCAAAACAAAAGTTTAAAAATACACTTATATAGAAGTATATACATAAAAATAGACTTTTATAGAAAAATATACATTTTTGAAGGAGTTGAAAAACAATTATTAGCATAACACATATTTGAAGGAAAAAATATCTATTGCCAAAATACATGTTTGAAAGAAAGAAATTCTCACCAGCAATACATTTTTGAATACAAAACTAGAAGATATCTTCAGTTTTCTAAAAAAAATAAATAAATAAAAAATTAAATTTCATCAAAATCTGACTAAATGAACTTTCAACTATTAGTCAGTTAAGTGTCATACGTGATACACGCCTCGGGCAATCATGTCTCGAACGAAACATGACTGACTGGGCAGAAGATTATCCCGCAGTAGATTGCCATAACTTTTTGCGGTAGACTGGTTGTGAGCCAAGGCTATAGAACCCAATATGTCCTACTATTTAACCCATAACTGGAAGGAAGAAACGGATTAATACCTTTCCCAAGGGTATGTGCGCGTAAGTGAAAGCAAGGAATTCAACAGGAATTCGAACTCTGTACCCCGATTTTTCGTTCCGAGTCGATATAAAATACATTGAATTCTCATGTTTTTGCCATTAAATAACCCATAAAGGTGTTGATATACCATTAAATAAAACTCAAACTTTTAGAACTTGTTTACCTTTCGTATACGAAACTGAGCAGTAATGAACTTTCGGGAACCTAAACCGATAAAGGTGGCCTTAAAAGACAGTCAGTCAGTTAAGTGCCATACGTGATACACGCTTGGGCGAACATGTCTCGAAAGAGACATGACTGACTGGGCAGAAGATTATCCCGCAGTAGGTTGCCATTGCTTTCTGCGGTAGACTGGTTGCCGACCAAGGCTATAGAACCGCTATAGAACCCATTCTGTCCTGTTATTTTACCCATAACTGGAAGGAAGAGACGGATTAATACCTTTCCCAAGGGTATTTGCGCGTAAGTGAATACAATGGATTCAACTGGAATTCGAACTCGGCTCCCCGAATTCTCGTTCCGAGCCGATATCCATTGTACCACGACGCACATCCTAAAAGACAGTATACAACCTTAATTAATCGACGTTGCTCTCTGGGGGTGAGTCGGTTAAAGCACATTTGATCTAACACCGGTTTTCCTTTGCTGAAAAGGGAAGTTTTCTTTAAAATGGTTTCTTGTATATTCAGGCGGTTAGAAGAAATAAAACTCTGATAAAAATAAACGGAGTGTTTACTCAAATATTCGGTATCCACTAAGAATGACGTTTAATGTGGCAGAAAATATCAATGAATGTAATAATTCTTCTTCTTCTTCTATGTGCCCTCCCTTTCAGGACGTAGGCGATCATGGTTCTTCACGTCTCCCTATCCTTTGTGGCTCCTAGTATGTTTATTCCCGTTACTCCTGTCAACCCCCGTTCCGTCAACCACCTGATCAGGCCCTGCAAATATGTTATCCGCTGCCTTCCTCTGTCTCTCTTTCCTTCTATCTGGCCAGTCAGTATCAGGTTCTCCAAGCTCTCCTTCCTCATTGCGTGTCCCAGAAACTTCAGTTGTCTCTTCCTGATGCTCAGTATCAATTTCCTCTTTGTTGCCATTCTTTCTTAAATTCCTGTATGTGAGGGTGAAAATCGGAGGGCAGAGTTTCACTTCTAGTTGAATTCGTTATGTTCACTTAGGCGCAAATGACTTTGGTAAAGGTATTGTTGTGGATCTTCGTCGACAATTTGTTGTGGAGTTGTGGCGAAATTTCGGCGCAAAGTTGTAATGACCGCTTTTGCCAGAAGTAAGACACGGAACAATAAGGTAGTTTCAAAACAGTGTATTAGTATAACAAGAATCAAGATATTCAAAGATGTGTTAATAATGAGTAATATAGAAATAAGTAAGTCCGATGATATTATTACACTGCCTGACTAGTAGCTGTCGTTAACTGCTCTCGTTAACTGCAGTACTTGACTGCACTCGTTGACTGCTCGTAACTAACTCTCTAAACGTCATGCAGGTAATTTATATATAACAAGAGGAAGAGTTCATTCTTAGTAAGAGAGCACCATAACAGGTATGAATTCACTGCTTCTCCTCCAGGTATGGGTTTTATGCGTTTTTGTAACTTTGAAAACACCTTTTTCTAATTTTTTTTTATATTATTTCTACAACATTATATTCTACGTTTAGATTTTCTTTCATTCATATTTTTTCAGTTTATTTTTACCACATCATATTCTACGTTTTTTTCTCATTCATTGATATTGAGCACTTTATCATATAAATAAAGCACAAGTTAAAACTAGCACCCATAGCTCAGAGGTGGAATCTCCGACTGGCGCCAGTTTGGTCGGGTTTACATCCTGGGTAAAATGCAATCGGTTGTCTAACTGTACTGATGATCTGAGATACAGCGAAACAGATCTGTCTGCGGATGACTATATATATATATGAAAATAAAGTGGATAAAATTACAAATCGATTGGTGGTATTTTATTTTGTGAATATTTTTAACAGATTCAGCTCATCAGACTGAGATTTATAACAAAAATGAATGGATTATATTTATCAAGACCAAAGGAATAGCGACTGGCGAAGGAGAAGAAAGAAAAAAAATGTATCGATGGGAGAGGGAGTCAGATATACAGTGTTAGTTTTTAAACGCGGGTGTCATATTTAGAATGTTACATTTCTATCTTTCAGTTGAACATTTTCAAATAGAGGACAGTAAAATTATTTAACTAGCAGACTTGAATTGTTAGATTTTTATATTAATGTCGACGACAATCATAATATCTTTATCTAATAAATAATAATCTCTTTAGTTTTATGACAATAATATTACTATCAAGTATGATAACGATGTTAAAGATGATAAATATGATAATAATAATTATCGTTATTATTATTGATACCAACAATAACAATAATTACAACAAAAATTATTATTATTTTTAATAATAATAATAATAATAATAATAATAATAAGCCAAGAACCAACTATTGCGGCAAAAAATATGAAAATGAAAGCCAAAGATAAAGCTCTTGAAAAGATGAAACAGCGCTGGCAAGACAAACCTCTGCATGGCCAATATCCAGAACGTGCCAACAAATCCAATGTTGACAAAGTTAATACTCATCGATGGTTACGTGCATCTGGATTAAAGTCTGAAACTGAAGGCTTTATTCTTGCAGCACAAACCCAAAGTCTTTTCACTAGAAACTTTCAGGCAAATATTATGCATAATAATATGGATCCAAAATGCAGGTTTTGTGATAAACACCAAGAAACAATAGACCACCTAATCTCAGGCTGTTCTGTGCTTGCTCCAAATGAATATAAAAATCGCCACGATAGAGTTGGGCAATATTTACATTGGGCAATGTGCATACATCATGGAAAATCTGTAAACAAACACTGGTATGAACATCACCCAGCACCGGTTACAGAAATAGAAGATGTAACCATTCTATTGGATTACACAATCTACACAGACAGAAAAATTGAAGCAAACAGGCCAGACATTATTGTTAAAAACCAGAGGGAGAAAACTTGTCTATTAATTGATATGGCTTGTCCAGCGGATTGTAACATAGCAATCAAGGAATTTGAAAAACTGTCAAAATATAAAGACCTGGAAATTGAAATAGAAAAAATGTGGAAATTGAAAACAAGAGTTGTGCCAGTGATAGTAGGTGCACTTGGAATGATAAAAAATGGAACAAAACAACACATTGAAAGAATCCCTGGAAACCCCAGCTTAAGAGATATACAAAAAATTGTCTTATTAAGTACAGCCCACACACTAAGGAAAACTTTATCTATGTAATGCTAGGGATGATAGGAAAGATAGAAAAACATGAAATGGAGTCATAACAACACGCCACGACCTGCCTTAGGTCTCCCCGCAGACTTGGTTGGTAGTGAGACCAAAGCAGAAATCGAAATATGATGAAAAATGACATAATAATAATAATAATAATAATTGTCTTGTTAAGTACAGCCCACACACTGAGGAAAACTTTATCTATGTAACGCTAGGGAAGATAGGGAAGATAGAAAAAACATGAAATGGGGCCATAACAACAAGCCACGACCTGCCTTGGGTCTCCCCGCAGACTTAGTTGGTAGTGAGACCAAAGCAGAAATCGAAATATGATGAAAAATGACATAATAATAATAATAATAATAATAATAATAATAATAATAATAATAACAAAACAATAAAAATATAATGATAAATATAACGTCTTTAACGGGGTATTACGTGCGTATTATATGAAAACATTAGACAACCGTTTTAATGGGCTTCGATTATATACTTATTTGCAGATACATCTTTACATGCACACCTACATGTTTATAACTACATAAATACTTACATGCATACATAACCACTTGCACATATATAAAAAATAGATAAATTACACACACACACACACACACACACACACACACACACACACACATACATATATATAAAATGTTATAACAATTCATCCAAATTAATGATTAGGGGTTTTCATCAATTATGAATCTTAATAAATTCATATATCAGTTCTTGACCGAATAAAACTTTTAGTCATAAATTCCATATTGTTATGGAATTTTAAGTCTGTATTTATCTACAGTATTTACATTATTCGAACTATTGTCTTCATCTTTGTTGCCATTTGCACGACGCTTCGGTCGTTGTACGCCCCCGGACTTCTTCAGGTGCTAGTAATTTCGAACCGAACCCTTTATTACAATCACTGGTGTATATGATCTTCATTCCTTGCGTAGGCCCTCTTTTGTTAGTCATGAGTTAACTCTTTCTAACCTTGAAAGTTACATGTTCACCACTGTTGTTGCCTGGTATTGAACTCACAACAATGGTCTCCGGCTAAATCTGCAAATTACTTGTTCACCACTGCTATAGCCTATTGAACTCACAATTATAAGAGTCAAGTCAGGAACTAACCTACGTATATCCACTGGGCCATGTGTCTTTAAGGACAAGAGCAACTGAATATTTGGGACATATAAACCAACAATCGTTTTTTTACCAGAGTTCACATTGCAATTTTATGGCATTTATGCTTTTCTCTAGTATTTTTTATGTGAATTGTTTTCTTCAGAATTTTACCAATTTTTGACACTAATGATTTTCTCTGGCGCTCCTTATTACTGGTTCCTATATTGTGTTCATCTCTATGTTTGATCGGTTTAGTAGAAGACCGGGGCGTACAACGGCCGAAACGTCGTACAAATGGCAACAAAGATGAGGACAATAGTCCGAATAATGTAAATACTGTAAACATTACCTCATCTCAGAAATATAGACAAATACTGTATTTGTCTGCATTTGAAAATGAGTTCATTGCTCCGGTTTAATAGTTCACTGGGAATTTTATATTTGATTATTACAATTTTTTTTTCTCCAAGCATAGATTGCACCTGCCCCTGAAGTCGTTGGGAGTTTGTGCATATTCGCTGATCCTCCATTTAATTTTTGTGGTGAGTCATCCGTCATTTAATCTTCAATAGTGTTTTGATAGGACAGTTTGATGTTTCAAGGACGTGATGGAAAAAGAGTGTCGGTGATCGTAGAATCTTTGTTTCCAACTTTCTACGGATATCAATATGCATGTCTTTTACCTGCTTGGGTCTTCTTCCTGAAAAATGGTAGCTTCATATATTGCTTTATCGTAATTACATTTGCCTTCAATGGGGCAGTTGATTCTTTTGTTATCAGAGTTCCTAGTGCATTTTTTATGTTAATGATTTTCTCTAGTATTTTTAACCAGAACTCATATTGCAGACTTTGAGGCTAATGATTTTCTCTAACACTCCGTATTACTGTGTCTCATATTGTATTCATTTCTATGCTTGGCCCGCTTAGAAGATTTTTGTAGCCTAGCATAAGCGCTGATTCTTTAGGTTTATGTGGTTTCCAGTGACACACTCTATATATTATTTCAACTTTATCCTCTAGTGACTTGACCCAGCGACTGAACCCAAAGAGTTGTGAGTTCAATACCAGACCACAGCAGTGGTGAACAATTAGAGAGATAAGTAAATGGTGATAACTCATAGCTACCAGAAGTGGCTTCACACAAGGAATAAGTCATCGTAATAAAGGGTTCGTTTCGAAATTCCTAGCACCTGGTGAAGGCTGGAGCGTACAAAGATCGAAACGTCGTACAAATGGCAACAAAGATGAAGAAAACAGTCCGAATAATGTAGTGTAAATACGACCTCATCACAGAAGTATAGGTAACCATCATAGACAATCGCACCTACCTCCCATTAGCATGGACCAGGCTTGCCTCCCAGATAGTAAAACACTACGCTATCTTGGTCTCACACTTACAGCTGACCTCAAATGTAATGACTATATCGAATCCATTGCTAAATCCGCTGCTATGAAAGTCGGTTCTCTGTGCAGGGCCCGGAAGTTTTTTCCGTCTGAATCTATCTTGCACATTTATAAATCTACCATCCGCCCGTGCATTGAATACTGTTGCCATATCTGGTCGGGTGCCCCTGCTATTCTATTTGGGCTTCTAGACAAGGTACAGCGGAAGGTCTGTAATGTGATCGATACCAACTTGGCAGACCGCCTGCAGTCTCTCTCTCACCGGTGCGACGTGGCTT
This sequence comes from Ascarosepion bandense, assembly GCA_037127315.1. NCBI lineage: Eukaryota > Metazoa > Mollusca > Cephalopoda > Sepiida > Sepiidae > Ascarosepion > Ascarosepion bandense. The sequence goes on along the minus strand of JBBBDQ010001026.1, from coordinate 6,945,110 downwards.
CCCTGTGTCTCTTCTATAAATACTTTCACAGCTTCTGCTCCAATGAACTTGGATCACTGCTGCCTCCTAGATACGAATTTGCACGAGAAACTAAATCCCACCCTTTTACAGTGAAACCGATAAAATGCAACCACAACTTCTACTCCAACAGTTTCTTTTCTCGCACTCCCCGACTGTAGAATTCCCTTCCACATGATTGATTCCCCGACGGCTACAATCTCCAGGAGTTTAAATGTAAGGTTAATAGACACCCCTTCACACACTAACTCGCTACCATTCTTTCAAACACTCTTCTCATCTGCCCATCCCTCATCCTCGGTATCTTACTCATCTGTCACCTTCCTCCTGACATTCCCTATGTGTAACCACTCCTCCTCTTTACCGTCTCCTATGTAGCCCCATGCACAATAGTGGCAATGGAATGCCTTGCTTGGGGTGAAATGATTAAAAAAAAGTAGAAAAATAAAGTGAAAGATCAAATTGAAAAAAACTACGAATGAATGAAAAAAAGAAAACGGGGAAGAAATAAAGTGAAAGATGAATAGAAAGAAAATAATAATGAGGAAAAAAAGAAAAGTAAAATAAAATAGAAAGAAAATATGCATGAGAGAAACAGAAATCCTAGAAAAGAATGTGGCAGAAATAAACTAAAAGAAAAATATGAATGAGAAAAAAAGAAAACGTAGAATATAATGTGGTAAAAATAAATTGAAAGAAAATATAAATGAGAGAAACTGAAAATGTTGAATATAATTTGGTAGAAATAAATAGAAAGAAAACCAGAATGAAAGAAAAAGAAAACGTAGAATATAATGTGGTAGAAATAAACTAAAAGAAAATATGAATTAGCGAAAAAAAAAAAAAGAAAATATAGAAGACATAAAGGAAGAGGTGTATTGAATGAAAAATGAATGAGTGAAATAATGAAAACGTTGAGAAAATAAGGAAGAAAAATGAATGAAAAATGTAGAAAAATCTAAAAGAAAAACGCAAAGAAATATGGATGAAAGTAAAAAAAAATACCGTAGAAGAAATAAACTGAAAGACGTTTAAAAAGAATATATGAATGAGAGAAAAATGAAGACGTAGAAGGGATGTATTAATTAGGGAATTAAGAATAACAAAAAAAAAACACAAAATAAAGTTATTGTAAGAAAAATGAGAAAGACAAAGACATGCACTGAACACCGGAAACAATGAACGAAGGAGGAAGGCGAAAAGTGAAATTGTAGAAAAGAACGAGAAAGTAAATAAAAAACAGAGGAAGAAATATTGAATTCTTGTTTGAAAAAGAAAATACGCGCAAAAAGAACGAGAAAGCATTTTAAAAAATGTTAACAATATTAACGTGAATTGGATTAGAAAAAAATCCTTGAGGACCTTTTATTCCAAAACAGAAACTATAATAATAGCCTAATAGTGAAACTGAAATCTGGTTGATATGTAAATCGCCTAGAATGGCGCTTAAGGGACATTGTGTTTCATTATATTCTGAGAAAAATTATACACGAGTGAACATCAATATATATATATATATATATATATATATATATATATATATATATATATAAGGCAAGATCTTTGTGTGTGTGTCTGTTTAACTGCCTGTATATCTGTATTTTTGTCAGCACTTTTGTTTTAGTGTTTGCTTCGGGTTTGGCTCTAAGTAGGTATAATTGTAGTTCTTAATCTCAGCCATGATACCATTTACTCAGAGGACTTATTTAGCCTTCAAAATACAGTTTACGACAACAAAAAAACTTATTTGATATCGATACCAGGAAATCAAAGTTTGACTTACATCCATTCATTTTTCTTTTAGTTTACGGTTTCGCTTTAACTGGAAACAAATATTGTTTTTTAGTCTTTTGTACCAACGTCCAAAGAATCTGAGCTCCAGGACCATGAATTAGTTCTAAAGCTTTCATTACACCCAAGCAACACCGGGTTATACTGCTAGTCTTACATATTGCGGTAAATATTGATGACGTTTAATGTCAAAATTGCTGCTTTTTCAGTAGTTTCCTGGTGAAGAGGCATTTTATGCAAGCAGCAGCATCCGGATTCTGATGAACAGAGAGCGCAGCAGAATCGTCCCAGAGATAGGCCAGGAACAATGTTTATTCGTTAAAGATACCGGAACGTGGAATTCCTCGGAATGCTATCAAAACGAACAATACAAACGCGGAAGTATCTTTATCAGTGCTTTATAGACTACGCAAAGGCGTTTGACAAAGTACGACTCAGAGACATCCTCGACATTTTTGGAAAAGACGTTAAGATAATCACGGATATATATTGGCAGCAAACCGCTTGTGTACGGATAGGAGGTAAACACAGCAGTTATGCAAAAATAGAAAAAGGGGTAAAACAAGGATGTGTTTTTTCACCGGATCTATTCAACCTCTACAGCGAAGCGGTTATGAGAGAAATAAAAGCCTTGCTAGGATCGAACATGAATGGCCACAATCTCAACAATATCTGATACGCGCAAGACATGGTGCTAAATGCAGACACGGAAAGGAAAATGCAGGGAAAAAAAAGTGAAAAGAAAGGACTGAGCATAAATATCAAGAAAACTGAATGGATGGTCATCAGCAAAAAGAGGAAACCAAGATGCCAACTGCAAGTTGAAGAATCTAAAATAAAACAAGTAAAAACATTCAAATGCCTGGGAAGTGTTTTGGCAGAGGATGGAAAATACAACATTGAGATCCAAAGAAGCATTGGCATGGCAAAAGACGCATTTCAGAAGCTAAGCAAAGGACTAAAAGACAGGAAAATCTCCTTAGAAACAAAGAAAAGAGTGCTGGATTGCTATGTGATATCTGTCCTTCCGTATGGAAGTGAATGCTAGACGATCTCATCAAAGATGAAGGAGAAGTTTGAGGCAGCAGAAATGTGGTTTTACAGAAGGATGCTGAGGATACCATGGACAGAGTACGTGTGCAACGCTGAGGTGTTGGAAAGGATGCAAACGAGAAGACAACTGATAATAAATATCAAGAAGAGACAAATGAGGTTCCTGGGACACATAATGAGGAAAGAGGGCCTTGAGAACTTGATGCTTACAGGTCGGATAAATGGAAAACGAGATAGGGGAAAACAGAACGAGGCGTACTTGGTAGGTCTGAGCCAATGGTTGGCGGAGTATGGGCTTAGAGGAGATGCCTAGAAAAAAATTATTGAGAGCGACAACAGACAGAGTTAAGTGGAAGTCAATGATCGCCTACGTCCTGAAGGGAATTGGCGCATGAAGAAGAAGAAGTAGAAGATATTTTGTTACAAAGATATGGAAAGAGCATTAATAAAATTAATATTGAGAAACTTCTCACTTAGCTGAGAGGTGTTATTTCTGTCACACTGAATTCCAACTTTCGTGAGAGCATTATTGTAAATTATTCACTCTTCATTATCATTGTTTTTTTCTCTGCTCCATATTAATTATATATAGTCATCCGCAGACAGATCTGTTTCGCTGTATCACAGATCATCATTACGGTTAGACTCCGATTGCTTTTAACCCAGGATTGAAAACCGAACGAATTGGCGTCAGTCGGCGATTCTATCTCCGGGCTATGGGCGTTCGGTAGAAGGCAGACTTTTTAGTGTGTATATTGTCATTATACCTGCCCAATAACCAGAGTGCTCTAATCCATTACTGAATGAGCGATGCGTACATGCCAGAGTAGCTACTGTTTTTCAAAGTCTACCATTCTCCCAGAGTGCTCAATCAGGGTATATATATATATATATATATATATATATATATATATATATATATATATATATATAGGAATATGATTAAGTCTTGAAGGTTGACACAAATGCGTTTGGTAATATAAAGGAAGGTAAATAAGTTGTTGGGTATCCCCTATTTATTATACATTAATATTTCGAGATTAAAATCTCATCTTCAGAAAGTTAGAGGGATTGTGTTTGAGTCCGCGCCATTCAATAAATGGTTTTACTGGCTGCTACTGCTGTTGTTAATTATAGTGTGTGTGTGTGTGTGTGTGTGTGTGTGTGTGTGTGTGTGTGTACATGTGCTAGTGCATGTATGTGTGTGTGTTTATAGTATACGTGTGATTGATAGTTGGGGTTTTTATGGTCATATGGTATCAGTCCGCTTTGATATGTGGTTTATCTAAATATGTGTTGACCTGACCGTTAGTTTGGCCCCTGCCAAAGCGGAAGAGGGCTCTTTGTGACTATTGTGTGCGTGCGTGTTTATGTGTGTATACTTCTAGTATTTCATTTTACTTCATTTTGTGTTTGTGATCTCCAAAATATTTTTGTAGTTATTTTTAATTTTTTTTTTTTTTATAGTCTTTTTCTCACGAACATCATGGTGTAATGAAGAAGACTACAAACTTACTCAAAGTAAAGTTTCATCGTCAAAACATTGTTGTTATTATTAAGAGGGAAGATTATGGAGAACTCATGTAGGCCTACATATATATATATATATATATATATATATATATATATATATATATATATATACGTAAGTCTATAGCACGACTCGTAGTTTAATGCGCTATGCAATCTTCAGGTGTAAATTATGAACTCCTGATGATTACATAGTGCATGAAACCTCTAGTCGTGCTATAGCCGTATGATAAAATGTATATTTATTAATATATCCTTCTTAACTTTTTTATATTATATCGATCACTGTTTTGTTAATACTAGAAAATATATGTGTGTACTTACCTGTATATCCATATATATATATATATATATATAGAGAGAGAGAGAGAGAGAGAGAGAGAGGCGTAAATTAATAAATATATATATGAGGAGGGTGTACATATCTATAGTATTATTATTCATGAATTAATAAAACACTACTCAATCTATGAACAAAGCTGTATTATATATACATATTAATAAATATGCATATAATCCTATGTCTATGGCACAACTCCGAGTTTCATGCGTTTTGCAATCATCAAGTGCATATTTCAAACTGACAGTTTTATAGTTTTGAATTTATTTTCACTCAGTGTTAATGGGAATTTAATCTTTTAAATTTAAATTACTATTTTTAATAACAAGATTAAAAATGTGAATAATCTACGGTTACATGCAGATAAAAATTCTAAAATTAAATTTAAAAAGTAGAACTAAAATTAAAATTAAAATAATAAAATGCAAGGAGAAAACTCAAATGGGGCGTATATCATGAGTCTTAAAAACTTAAATATTTAAATAGGAAACGTTTATTACTATCATTATTAACTACATGATGAGACATTGTTCTTTCAACGTCTAAACAAAATGTACACTTTTGTAGTAGTGTGTAGTTTGTACATGTTCTAAAGTAATAATTGATAATAAATATTCATTGCACTGTTTTTATATTGATCACTGTTTTAAATTAATATTTTGAACGTTGCAATTATTTTCTTCGTTCCTTATTAATTTATTTATATATATATATATATCCAAGTGAATACAGAACGAAGAAAATTTTTACAACGTCCAAAGCTTTAATTTAAAACAGTGCACGATATATAATATATAGAGCTGTAAATATTTATTATAAATTATATTTTAGAAGATGTACAGATATATATATATATATATATATATATATATCCACTACAATTGTAAATTTGTTTCAACATTGAAACTACAATGTCTCATCAAGCGGTGTGGACAGAAATGGAAAACCTCTTTTCTTATATTTGGTCAGTTGTGTTTGGGTGTTGGTGGGGGTTAATGATAAGGGAACAAGTCTCGTGGATTGACCGTTAGAATTTTGAAGAAATTGGTATGGGTAGTGAAGATGGTTGATTAATGGGTGTCTGTGGGGTTTTTTAGACAGATTTAACATTAGTGGTTAGAATGTAAGTTTTTATTATCTTGCGACTAGACTATATCCTTTGGATTTTTTAGATGAGCAGGTAAGGGGTGGGATGCTAATTTTGTACAGAGTATTTTTGAATTTACAATATTTAAATTACAACATTTTTATATCTTCAGGAGGTTTATATCAACTGATTCTTCAAATATTTTTTCTGTTTGTTTTTTTTTTCAAACTTGTAACAAGGATTTTCAAAATGGAGTTAGAAATAACTGAAATTTTAAAATGAGGGATGCGGGTTCAAATATTGCAAACATATTTATCCGGGTTTGTTTGATGCTAAATTATATTTTCTGATGTGTTTATATCAGGACATTACTTCTGATCTTTCGTAAATTAACCTTTCTCGTTCTGGAAATAATATTATGGCGAACTTTTCTTCCTGGCACAATCTGCAGATACTACCACCGTTGTCAGGATTTTTTTTATTATGATCCATGTTACATCCGGGAGTTTTTTTTTGTTTTTGTTTTGTTTTTGTTTTGTTTTGTTTTTTCTATTTTTCTTTTAAATTCCACACTTATTAAGCCAGTTTGGTACAGTTAGATCTAGATGAGACAAGAGATCAGCAGCCGGGCTCTGGTCAGCAAGACATATACAATGTGGGATCTGGATTTTTTTTTTTTAATCATTTCACCCCGAGCAAGGCAGAAACGCCACTGATGTGCAGGGGGTTACATAAATGTAGAAAGATTAATTAGAAAAGAGTGAGGAGTACAAGCTAGTTAGAAAGGAACAATAGAAAGCTGAGAAAGCAGGTGCAATGACAGGTACATGGGCGGAGAGAAAGGGAAGGTTATACAGGGGAGGGGAGAGAGCTAGAGGCCAGTGGTTAGTAGGTGAGTATTAACTTTGCTTTTAAATTTCTGGAGGTTGTAGCCGTCAGGAAAGCAAGAAGACGGGAGTGAGTTCCAAGGGTGGGAAGTGCGAGAGAGGAAGCTGCAGGAGTAGAATTGTCGTCTGCATTTGGCTAACCTGACTGTGAATGGGTGGGACCCAGTTGCCAGTCTGGTTGCACGGGTAAACACCTGTTGAGGAGGCATCAGTGACTTAAGCTCATCCGAGCAGAAGCCATGAAAGTATTTATAGAAGAGACAGAGGGAGGCCACATTTCGACGATGGGAAAGTGGCTGCAGACGAGTCGCCAGATCAGTACCTATCACATTACAGACTCTCCTTTGGAGCTTGTCAAGAACACTGAGGAGAACGGCAGGGGCACCTGACCATAAATGGGAGCGGAAATGCACGTATACTGTGTTATTACTAAGCTGAATCTTATCACTGCGGAAAGTTAAGAATCAAATAGTTCAAATGGTGCCATTTGCGATTATTTAGTCGATATATAACGGAGAAATGTTTCCCCAAGTCTATAGAAACGGTCAGCATCCCCAGTTTGCAAGAATTCGAGTAAACTCTTCCGCATTTTCAGGCTTATGGCCATATCACGTTGGCACATTTTTTCCCGTATGATCGCGTATTTTAAGCAACGTTTACTGTGGGTGACCGATTTGGAATATCAGTTTCTATAAGGTTGTTGTGCAAATGATGTTATGGATAACGGCTTGGAATTGGAAGTCGGAGAGAAGTGTTCGAAATCCAGTCGTGTTCGTTTTATTTACTGAAGCGTAAATAACATCGAGAAAAGTAAGAATCCACCTCTTTCCTCATCAGATATAGGTTAATGTGTAGGACTTGTATCATTAAATCATCATTATGTCAAAACAATTTTATATTTTAAAAATATTATCCGGCTATATAAACCCGGCAAAAGGTTGATAAGCTGTAAAAAAGCAAATCAATCATTCAAAACCGATTTTATTTCAAATGATTATTCCTCATTTTCCCCTTCATTTTTCTACTTTTGATTTCTTTCCTTCCTAGATTCCTTCCGCCTTCTTTCTATCTTTCTTTCATTCCTTCCTCTTCCTATATATATATTTCGAAGTAGCTAAGTAGTTTTGGCAAGTGTAACTGGGTAAAGGATGTTGTGGATATCGTGGTCTGAGCATGCAAGCAACGATGAGGTGTTGGAAAGAATGACAACAAAAAGGAAAATAATACTGAGCATCAGGAAGAGACAACTGAAGTTCCTGGGCCATGCAATGAGGAAGGAGAGCTTGGAGAACCTGATACTGTCTGGCCAGATAGAAGGAAAGAGAGACAGAGGAAGGCAGCGGATAACATATTTGCAGGGCCTGATCAGGTGGATGACGGAACGGAGGTTGCCAGGAGTGACGGGAGCAAACATACTAAGAGCCACAAGGGATAGGGAGACGTGGAGAACCATGATCACCTACGTCCTGAAGGGACAGGGTACATAGAAGAGGAAGAATAACCGGGTAGAACAATCTAGTTAGTAGCCGTAATGGCAATCCGAAGGCGAATTGGCATGGCAAAGGACGCGTTCCAGAAGATGAGCAAAATACTAACACACAGGAAGATCTCAATAGAAACGAAGAAAAGAGTGCTAGACTGCTACGTGATGTCAGTTCTTCAGTACGGCTGTGAATGCTGGACAATATCATCGAAAATGAGGAAAAAACTGGAAGCGGCCGAAATGTGGTTCTACAGAAGGATGCTACCGATATCGTGGACTGAGCATACAAGCAACGACGAAGTGTTAGAAAGAATGGCAACAAAAAGGAAATTGATACTGAGCATCAGGAAGAGACAACTGAAGTTCCTGGGACATGCAATGCGGAAGGAGAGCCTGGAAAACCTGATACTGACTGGTCAGATAGAAGGAAAGTGAGACAGAGGAAGGCAGCGGATAACATATCTGCAGAGTCTGATCAGGTGGATGACGGAACGGGAGTTGCCAGGAGCAACAGGAGCAAACATACTAAGAGCCACAAAGGATAGGGAGACGTGGAGATCCATGATCGCCTACATCCTGAAGGGACAGGGCACATAGAAGAGGAAGAATAACCGGGTAGAACAATCTAGTTAGTAGCCGTAATGGCAATCCGAAGGCGAATTGGCATGGCAAAGGACGCGTTCCAGAAGATGAGCAAAATACTAACACACAGGAAGATCTCAATAGAAACGAAGAAAAGAGTGCTAGACTGCTACGTGATGTCAGTTCTTCAGTACGGCTGTGAATGCTGGACAATATCATCGAAAATGAGGAAAAAACTGGAAGCGGCCGAAATGTGGTTCTACAGAAGGATGCTACCGATATCGTGGACTGAGCATACAAGCAACGACGAAGTGTTAGAAAGAATGGCAACAAAAAGGAAATTGATGCTGAGCATCAGGAAGAGACAACTGAAGTTCCTGGGACATGCAATGAGGAAGGAGAGCCTGGAGAACCTGATACTGACTGGTCAGATAGAAGGAAAGTGAGACAGAGGAAGGCAGCGGATAACATATCTGCAGAGTCTGATCAGGTGGATGACGGAACGGGAGTTGCCAGGAGCAACAGGAGCAAACATACTAAGAGCCACAAGGGATAGGGAGACGTGGAGAACCATGATCGCCTACGTCCTGAAGTGACAGGGCACATAGAAGAAGAAGAAGAAGTCGTATGCAGTATACTAGACTGGCGACAAGGTCACATCAATTTACAATGTTAAGTGGTGTTAGATTGATCCATAAATTCTATGCTAGCAGTTTCTTCTCTAGCATTTCTCGCTTGTGGAAATCCCTTCTTGCGCCATGTTTTTCAGCCAGATTTAATCTACAAAGTTTGAATGCAATGTCAGTTGCTTTCTACTGTCTTCTTGATTATTCTTCGTTTGTTCATACTCCTTAGCAATGTTTCTGCTCATAACTCTTTCACATCTGGTAAGCTCGTGCGTCTCAATGGTTTTGCTGCCTTGCTTGTGGCGAAATCGATTAAAAAATTTGAAAGAAGGGATAAAAGAAGAACAAGAATTAAGGATGAATGGGGGAATTAAATTTAAACGCAAGAAGAGGAATGAAAAAAGAATACTCTTAAAAAAATGAAACGAATTATACAAAGAAAAAAATCATAGAGAAAAATGGAACTAAATAAAAAATACAATATATATATATATATATATATATATATATATATATATATATATATATCTTTCCATGGCATATCGCCATTCTTACTGAGAACTTGATTGAGTGTTTTTGCAATTATCATCAGTACATCAGCAGTTGACCTGGATAAACGAAAGCCATATTGCTTGATTTAAAAATAAGGCCCTGCAATGTGAGATGATGAACCAATTCGGCATTGATTAGGGCCTTCGGCATTTTCCTCAAAATCGGTAGAAGGTTAATAGGCTGATAGTTAGAAGGCTCGAATGATTTATCTGAGTTTTTTAAGGTTATAACAACAGATAAGTTTATATACATATAAGTTTATATGCATATCAACAGAGACTCGGAAGTTAAGCAAAGATATTCCAGATGATTTCAATAGATTTAATGGGAAATTTACAACCGAAACATTCAACTTTATCAGCGAAAGATAAAAATGATTTAAGAGAGGAAGGATAGAGAACTTAAACTTTTGATTTTATAATCGTGTGGCCCCAAGTAAAGCATTTTATTACCACTGTTGTGTAGGGGGTCACATAAAAGGAAAATTATGAGAAAGAGTGACAGGTTACAGGGAGTGTCAGGAAGAGAGTATGAGAAGTAAGAGAATACTAATGAAAGTGTGGTAGACAGAGGAAAAAGCATGAGAGTGAGGATGCAAGTTAGTGAGACAGGAGATGACTATTGACTTTACATTTAAATTCTTGGAGATTGTAACTGTCATGAAAGCAAGTATGCGAAGAGAATTCCACAGGCGGGAAGTGCGAGAAAAGAAGCTGGTGGAGATGGTTTGCTGCCAGTAGAGATTCCAAAATTCATGAAAGTATTTATAGGAAACGCACTGGAAGCTATAATACAACTGCGGGAAAGTGATTGAAATCAGAATTTCAGGTCAGGACAAAGAATAAACTTTCAGATCCTTCTTTGGATTTTTTAAGTAGTCCTAAATATATATCAGGAGCATCAGACTATATGTGACAGAAATATACAAATCATGGACAAATGGTAGTCTTATAAATATGTAAGATAGATTATGGAGCGACAAATTAACAAGTACAATACTGTGAACAAACTTTTCCAGCAGCAGACCTAGCAACTGATTCAATCCTTCCACTTCATGTCAGCCAAGAATGTTAGCCCGAGTAGGCACGACGAGTATCACTACTGGAGGTTAGCATCAGCCATGCTGATGAAAGGCAAAAATGGCTATCACGGCTGATTGATAGATCGATATCGCCATGTTTTCTAACAGATGCTGTATGTAGTTTAAGATGGTAACGCATCTATAAGAAAGTATTATAAGCAAGCTTAAAATTCTGAATATGTCATTTCGCCGAAGTTTAAACAACTTTGTTTTTCATATGGTTAAACTTGTCGAATTTCATGCCAAAAATTGTCGATTTGCGGGGAATTTTACTGCACTACTTTACTCAAAAGAAATCTAGAGCTGAAGCACACTGAATTCTTGTTGAGACTTTTCGGTGACAATGCTCTGTCGGAAACAACATGTAGAGATTTGTTTAGCCGCTTCAAAAATAATAGTTTTGATGTTGAAGATAAAGAACGCTGTGGTGCACCGAAAAAAAATTAAAGACGAAGAATTGGAGGCATTACTTTATGAAGATTCATGTCTGGCGCAAGCTAAACTTGCAGAATCATTTAGAGTTGTTCACACAACAAGTTCATTTTGGAGTCATTAAATTAAGAAAACATTCCTTGTCGCAATTAACACTAAATCGGGACTACATTACTTTTATTAACTGCTAATTAAACCAAATCAAGCTGATTAGACTTAATACATTTGTATAATTGTATCACCCCAAGTAAGCCAGTACTGACACTGTTGTGCAGAGGGGTTACAGCAAGAAGAAAGGCAGAAAAAACAGGTCTAAGGGATGTTGAAGAAACGGTAAGAGAGAGGTGGGAGTCAAGGAGATAGAAGATTGCAATTGACACTGAACCTTATCTTTTGGAGATTGTAGCTATCATAGAAGCAAACATGAGGAAGGGAATACTACACGTAGAGTGTGTGGAAATAAACTTCTAGAGAAGAAATGCCTATTTTGAAGGTAAAAGTGTGGGACGTAATTACCAGTCTAGTAAATTCATGAGGGTGGAACACCAGGGAATGAAGCTTGTCAGAGCCATCAGGAAGGTCATTGATAAAAATTTGAAAAAATAAATGTAGGTCAAGAAGTCACCGTTCAGGACAAATTTCATTTCGCGATTGAATAAAATTCGTCCAAAAATACTATAACCTTTCAACTTGTGAAGAAGTCCAGTACATCAGGCCCTATCAAATGCTTTTGAGATGTCTAAAACAGCAGCTTGAACTTTGTCATAATACTTAATAGACTCTTTCAGTAATAATCGTTAACGTATCAACAGTTGACCTACAGAAACGAAAGCCATATTACGTATCTGAAAGTAGACCCTGCGATGTGAGATGCTTGACCGATTCAGAGGTAATTAGAGATTTTAGGACATTGTCAAAATGAGATAGAAGGCTAATAGAAGAGAAAGAAGATTCGCCTGAGTTCTTAAAATTTGGGAATACAGAAGACGATTTCCAGCAAGTCAAAAAGCATGAAACAGGCAGACATATATCGTTCAAACATTTACAATTCCCTCAACAAAACGAAATATGTATTTAAAAAAATCTTTCAAAATAAAATATATTTTTCTGAATATTGTTTTTTTTTTTTTTTTTTTTAATCATTTCACCCCGAGCAAGGCAGAAACGCCACTGATGTGCAGGGGGTGACATAAATGTAGAAAGATTAATTAGAAAAGAGTGAGGAGTACAAGCTAGTTAGAAAGGAACAATAGAAAGCTGAGAAAGCAGGTGCAATGACAGGTACATGGGCGGAGAGAAAGGGAAGGTTATACAGGGGAGGGGAGAGAGCTAGAGGCCAGTGGTTAGTAGGTGAGTATTAACTTTGCTTTTAAATTTCTGGAGGTCGTAGCCGTCAGGAAAGCAAGAATACGGGAGTGAGTTCCACAGGCGGGAAGTGCGAGAGAGGAAGCTGCAGGAGTAGAATTGTCGTCTGCGTTTGGCTAACCTGACTGTGAATGGGTGGGACCCAGTTGCCAGTCTGGTTGAACGGGTAAACACCTGTTGAGGAGGCATCAGTGACTTAAGCTCATCCGAGCAGAAGCCATGAAAATATTTATAGAAGAGACAGAGGGAGGCCACATTTCGACGATGGGAAAGTGGCTGCAGACGAGTCGCCAGATCAGTGGAGTAGTTGATTAAAGGTTCGATAAATATAATTTAATATAATTATTTTTAGTTTTAGCTTAAAATATCGCCGAAAAGAAGTTTTAAAGTCTAGATGGGTGCTTTATGAGGTGTTGACAGCTCAATTGATAGTTTGATATTAGAAAAACTTAACTAATTATATTTTACAGGGGACATAACCGTAAAAATGACTTAACAAGTACAGTGTGAACGAGGTTTTTATGTAACATATAATTTATTTCTTCTTCTTCTTCTTCTTCTTCTTCTTCTTCTTCTTCTTCTTCTATGTGCCTTGTCCTTTCAGGACGTAGGCGATCATGTCCTTCCACGTTTCCGTATCCCTGGTGGCTCTGAGCACTCCTTCTCCTGTTACACCATGCAATCCTCTTTCCGTCATCCACCAGATTAGGTCCTTCAAATATGTTATCCGTTGCTTTCCCCTGTCTCTTTTTCCCTCTATCTGGCCTGTTAGTATCAGATTCTCCAAGCCCTCCTTCCTCATTGCGTGTCCCAGGAACTTCTGCTGCCTCTTCCTGATTCTCAGTATTAGTTTTCTTGTGGTTTCCATCATTTCCAAGACCTCATCATTGCTCACATGCTCGATCCATGATATTCGAAGCATCCTTCTGTAGAACCACATTTCAGTTGCTTCAAGTTTTTTCTTCATCTTTGATGGTATTGTCCAGTATTCACTGCCATATTGAAGGACGAACAGCACGTAGCAATCCAGTACTCCCTTCCTAGTTTCTAGCGAAATTGTCCCGTTTCTTAATACCTTAATCAGCTTCTGCAATGCTTCCTTCGCCATGACAATTCGCCTTCGGATCTCTGCGTCGCACTTTCCGTCTTCTGTTATAACGCTTCCCATGTATTTAAATTCTTTTACCTGCTTGATTCTGGTATCCCCGACCTGTATTTATCATCTTGGGCTGCCTTTTTTACTCATAAACATGCATTCGATTTTCGTGCAGTTTATTTCTAGTCCTTTCTTGTTACTTTCTTCTGCTACCTTCTGTAGGAGGTCTTGTAGTTTCCTTTCTGTGTCTACTATCAGCACTGTATCATCTGCGTACCTTAGGTTGTGTAAATTCTGTCCTCCGATTACGAATCCAGGCATAACTTCTAGGGTCCTACTTGCCCGTAAATTTAAAAATGTCGAAAAATAGTCCAATTAATTTAAGGTTTTATTGAATTTGGCTTTAAATTTATTATTAGCCACCGCTTTTATTTTTTATAAAGTCGTGTATAAACATCCGTATTTACAAAAATTGGCACATTTATATACACACAAAAATACCAAAATTCTTTTCAAAATGCTTGCAATCGCTGAATTGTAGAAAGCTTTTCCATTTAAGAAGAGAAAATATAGGTTTTACTTAATATTGTTATTTCAGTCAAGTGCCACACGTGATACACGCTTTTGACGATCATGTCTCGAAAGAGACATGACTGACTGGGCAAAGATTATCCTGCAGTAGGTTGCCATTGCTTTCTGCGGTAGACTGGTTGCCAGCCAAGTCTATAGAACCCAATCTGTCATGTTAATTTGACTCATAGCTAGAGGAGAAGATATGTATTAGATTAATTAGTGGGGGATCAGTTTATTACTTCATATAAAGAGAAAACCTATCCCCCACTTTATGCCCAGTAGAGGTTTTAATCATGTCTCAAACTATTATATTCAGTCAGTTAAGTGCCATACGGGATACAAGTTTTTGGGCGAGCATGTCTCGAAAGAGACATGACTGACTGGGCAGAAGATTGCAGTAGGTTGCCGTTGATTTCTGCGGTAGACTGGTTGCCAGCCAAGGTTATAGAACCAAATCTGCCCTGTTATTTAACACATAACTGGAAGGAAGAGACGGATTAATACCTTTCCCAAGGGTATTTGTGCGTAAGTGAATGCAACGAGTTCAACTGGAATTCGAACTCTGCACCCCGATTTGTCGTTCCAAGTCGATATCCACTGCTCCACAACGCACATATTTTTTATTATTTTTTGCTTTACTTCCTTTCTTTCTTTCCACGTAATTCAGTTTCTATTCTGTCTTTTCTTTATGTTTCTTTATTTCCAATTTTAACCGATGACATTTTTTTTCTTAAATTTGTTTTCCTTTCTTCTTGCCAATATAAAGTTAGATTAAGTCAAATTAATAAAGATATCTCAGGAAAGTTTCTTTGACACCCATTCCCCCTGTTCCCCTTCGACCGTGTCATTGCCGCAGACATTCACTCGTCTCTTTGATTAGAATATTGTTTTTGGATATTCCATAATTTGTCAGAAAACGTACATATGAAACACTAGCGATAAGAAAGACACCAACCCCGAGACATACACGGTTTGGGAATGTCTTGAAGAAGAATATCACAAATCTTAACTTAAAGACTAATTATAATCTTTAGGTGTATTTTCTTTTAAGAAAGAAAGAAAGAAAGAAAGAAAGCAAGAATTTATCGGAATAAGAAACTGAACGAAAGAAATGAAGGAAGAAGGAAAGAACAAAAAAATTATAACGGAATAAGTAGAAAAGAAAGAAAGAAAGAAAGAAAGAAAGAATTTATCAGAATAAGAAACTGAACGAAAAAAGTAAAGGAAGAAGGAAAGAACAAAATATTATAACGGAATAAGTAGAAAAAAAAGAAAGAAAGAAAGAAAGAAAGAAAGAAAGAAAGAAAGAATTTATCGGAATAAGAAACTGAACGAAAGAAATGAAAGAAGAAGGAAAGAACAAAAAATTATAACGGAATAAGTAGAAAAGAAAGAAAGAAAGAAAGAAAGAAAGAAAGAAAGAAAGAAAGAAAGAATTTATCGGAATAAGAAACTGAACGAAAAAAGTGAAGGAAGAAGGAAAGAACAAAAAATTATAACGGAATAAGTAGAAAAGAAAGAAAGAAAGAATCCTGAACAAAAAAAAAAAATAATAATTGAAAAAATAAAAACAACATCACAATAATAGCAGATTAAGAAGAAAGAAAGAAAGAAAGAAAGAAAGAAAGAATGAAAGAAAGAAAGAAAGAATAGAAAAATATAAAGGAATAAGTAGAACAAAAACAGAAAGAAAGAAAAAACAGAAAAAACAAAAACAAAATAAACGTATAAGTAGAAGAAAGAAAGAAAGAAAGAAAGAAAGAAAGAAAGAAAGAAAGAAAAGAGAAGGAAAGAAAGAGAAAGAAAGAAAGAAATGGAAAGAACATTATACGGAATAAGAAGAGGAGGAAAAGAAATTTTTTCAAAAATGAAAGAATGTAAAGAAAACAAAAGGATTACATAGATTTATCGAGCGGATCGACAGACAGACAGTGAGAAAGTGAGAAATAGAGAGAATGTGAGAGAAGGAAAGAAAGAAAGAAAGAAAGATGTCGGTTTCTAATCACGCCAAAGGAGATGTTATAAAGATTTTTTTTCAAGAAATACGGTACCTCGTGCCAATAGGCGAATATCAATTTTCCTGTTATTCTATAAGAACAGAATATTAATGTTTATTGATTTGTTCTCTATTAATACAGGCGACTTGTTTTTATATCGGAGGTGATTATTTGTTAATGTTGTCTTTTATCATGTTATCTTGACTCCGGCAAGGTACACTTCACACACACACACACACACACACACACACACACACACACACACACACACACACACATATATATATATATATATATATATATATATGATGACGATTTACGCTCTCACACCCTGATTGAGCACTCTGGAAGAATGGTAGACTTTGAAAAACACTAGCTACTTTAGCATCTACGCATCGTTCATTCAGCAATGAATTGGAACACTCTCAGCTATTGGGCGTGTATAATGATAATATACACGCTAAAAATTCTGCCTTCTTCTACCGAGCGCCCATAGCTCAGAGGTAGAATATCCGACTGGCGCCAATTAGGTCGAGTTTCAATCCTGGGTTAAAAGCAATCGGAGTTTAACCGTACTGATGAGCTGTGATACAACGAAACAGATCTGTCAGCGGATGACTATATATATATATATAATTGTGTATCATGACAGCAATCTCTCTTTTATGCAGGTTCCCCTGCTATTCGCTTTGGGGTTCTTGACAAAATTCACCGCAGAATCTGCAGTGTGATCGAGCCCAACTTAGTAGCTCAGCTGCGGTCACTTAATGTGGATTTCCTCTGTCTTTTCTAGAAATACTTTCACGGCACTGTTCTGATGAGCGTCGCTCCCTGGTGCCCACTTCTGCATGAATTTACTCGACCTACTAAACTAGCAAGTTGTTCCCACCCTTTTACAGTGAAAGTAATAAAATGTAACCGCAACTTATACTCCAACAGCTTCTTTTCTCGCACTTCCTGCCTATGAAATACCCTCTCTTGCTTTAAGATACGTATACTTGCTTCACCGACGGCTATAATCTCCAAGAATTTAAATGTAAGGTCAGTTGCGGTCTCCTATCTCTCTGACTTGCACCCTTTCCCTCATGTTGTTTTCTCCGTTCACTCTACTCTCATCATCTCTTCTCCTACCAGTTTTTCTCATCTTTCTCTTACCCATTCTCTGACATCCCCATAACCTACTCCTCTTTCTCATCACTCCCTTCCTATGTAACCCCCTACACACCGGTAGCAGTAAAACTACCTTGCTTGGGATGAAATGATTATAATATATATATATATATATATATATATACAAAATTCTAAACGTGAGCCAAAACCTACCGCGGTTTCACACTACAGCTCTTCAGGGCATATGGTAGGTTTGGGCTCACGTTTAGATATTTTGCATTTGTAGCTCTACTTTCGTACTTTCGTATCGAGCACTTTATTGTTAAGGTTTCGTCTCAGTTTTTTTTTTCTTTCTAACGGGTACTCGACGTTTTGTGCTTGTACGCCGTTTGTTTCTTTTTTATCCCCCACTTTTGCCCTAAGAAGAGGTTCTCATCCGGGTGTTCAAGACGATTAAATTATAGTTATGTTAACACCAGTTCTAGCGATCTAGTTTCTTATAATTGGTGTTAGTTTCACTGTGATCATATATATATATATATATATATATATAGTCTTTAAAGAAAGATTCCTCGGAGACCTCAGACGAACTGCTACCTTGGCCTTTTCACGCACCTCCGACCAATTCGTTTCCAGCAAGTGATCGGGAGTGAATCAGACGCTAAGTATCTTAACTAGCCCGTCAGTTCAGATTAAAGAGTCGAGAAGAGAAAAACTCACTTCCACGGACGCAACTGCAACCCAACAGTTGATCTTAGACCCTGTCACCGTCTCGCGCACTCCGGTCTCTTGGCCGACTTTGTTAATTTCTGTTTTGCTCGACACAAGAACGAAAGCGTCATCTGCTTAGACGGAGTACCTAGCAGCAGGTAAGAGGATTTTGCGTAAGACCGGATTCGCCTTTAACATGCGAAAAAAAGGTCCCAACGCAAGAACGTAAAGCAAAGTCGAAAGAGGACATCTTGATGAATGGATCGAGGCACGTAAGGCTCCGATTTACCCCATTATTTTTCACCAGCGCACTAGAGGAAGCGTAAAATAGTCGGATCCAGAAACTTGAAAACGGAGTAACTTCAACCCGATCGAATGATTTGGACAGATGTAAATTAATCAACGTGGGTCACTGTCTATTTGCTGTATGACCAAGTATATTAAAATAAAGTATATAATCTTATCCTTCACAGTACTAGCTTTCTCAAAGCCAGTTAGACTAGACAAGGCAGCCTGTGAAAAGCTAAAAATCTGGCTAAAGTCTACTTAATATTTAACATTGTCAAAATCTGAAAGTTATCTAACCCATTCTCACCGTTCATGTTTTGCATAGCAAATTGATCTACTAAAACTTATAGACCCTAGCTTCATCCAGTTACAATTCTGTTTCAGGGAACAAAAACAGACGACTGCCCCAAGTACAGTTCGTAAGTAAGACTATCTAATCCCGGATTATTTTCCAGCTCAGCCAGTTTCAGAGCTCCCTAGATAACAGACTCTGTAACGGGATCCCCGTAAGTACCTGATTCAGTTGCCTCGAGCCGAAAACGTTGGTTAATTACGGACCGAGCTGTGTACGGCCAAAGTTTGGCTCCTTAATGAACATATACTGAAAGTAGTCACGAAAACTTCACATATGCTCACGTTTGAAGTCACGGTCCGCTTATCCGGCAATGGAACCCACGTGATGTGCTTATTGAATGCATTTGTAACTTTCTCTGCGCGCATTTCAACGGCCATATTTTTGCCTCAGAAGACATTCTTTTCGACCTAACTTTAACTACAACAGCTTCATCCTTCTTGATAAGCAAGGAGGCTACCTCCATCCCAGCTAAGGCTACTTCCCCACTATCACTGGATTTATTCGTCCGATCATATTTTCTTTACATGCTGTTTCTGTGACTAACTCAATTAGATTGAGTTTGCAACTATAATCAGCAGCAAACAACCTCAGTTTAGATTTCGATAAATGCTTCCACTTATTCCCAACCGTCAATTCACGCTGTAGCATTAGCATTAGTATCAGTTGATCCTGGAAATTCGCCCAACGAATGTTCATGCGTTTAATTTCCAGTCGCTAGCCATCCTTAGGTTTATCTATGTTTATACACACTGAGACTAGCCCATAATGCGTAAACTATCGAATGGAAACAGGGATAATATAGAACCCTGCATCAACTCTCTTACGGAGAACTTGATCGAGGTAGCTAGAACACATCACCGAAGTCGAGCCATTTCTATTAGTCCAAGTTATTAAATCACGGTTGTGTTCATTCCAAAGAAGAGCCTTATCCTTAGTATAGCCCGGCATTGCTAGACAGTCACGCGTTGAAAACCAGGTCTCCCGTACACAACATATATCCGGCTTACAATATATATCACGTTGAATACACCGGTTCTCGCTCGATCACCGAAGTTAAGCAACGCTGAGCTTGGTCAGTACTTAGATGGGTGACCGCTTTGGAATACCAGGTGCCGAGTTCGAATTCCAGTTGAGGGAATTAAGCACTGGTACCCTTGGGAAAGGTATTAATCCGTTCCTTCTATCCAGTTATGGGTTAAATAACAAGGGTAGGATTTGGGGACCCTGCCCTTAAAAACAAATCCCAATGAATCTTGATACTCGAAAAGAAAAATTTATTACTAGACAGTCACGCGTTGAAAACCAGGTCTCCTCTACACAACATTTATCTGGCTTACAATATATATCATGTTGAATACACCGGTTCTCGCTCGATCACCGAAGTTAAGCAACGCTGAGCTTGGTCAGTACTTAGATGGGTGACCGCTTTGGAATGCCAGGGGCCGAGTTCGAATTCTAGTTGAGGGAATTAAGCACTGGTACCCTTGGGAAAGGTATTAATCCCTTCTTTCCCTCCAGTTATGGGTTAAATAACAATGGCAGGATTTGGGGACCCTGCCCTTAAAAACAAATCCCAATAAATCTTGATACTCGAAAAGAAAAATTTATTACTAAAAACCTATATAAACAACAATAAATTGTTGAAAGAAAATGGTATTACCAAAAATAAATAAATAAAGTTTAGTTAGCAATAAATGTCCCGCCGAGGTTGATTTGCCATAATGACAAAACAACCAACCAAAACATATATCCGCACCGAGACACTTAAAATCACCCTGAGAGTCTCCGTCCTCAGGCCCCAGCGATTTATACTAGCAAACCAGAGATCCATGATCATTTCGACTAGATTTGGAGATCCACATTAAACATGGCTGGACTAAAGATACCACCAACACGTCCTATTGAGCCTTTTCCCATCACATGTTTGAAAGCGCCTTCAAGAGGTAGACCAGCAATGTCCCAGAGGAGAGTTAATCCCAGAACTTTACACAGGTGTCCGCCCTGAAAAAAACTGATTTATCTCGCATACTTCGTCGAAGAATGCCTAGGGAGGGAATGTCCTAAAGGTATTATTTGCCTCTTCTATCACCGCCCATATTTATTGTAGTCTTTTATTCGTGTCTAACTGTTACGGTAACGGTTTCGAATTATTCTAGGGGTTCTTGAGGAGGAATAATCATTGATACGAATGCGAGATGTTGGTTATTCACAGTGTTGTTGGTTAATATTTTATTTATCATTTTATTATTGGTTGTCCTTGCTACGTTTTCATGTACTTATCTGGGCTAAGAATTTGCTAAATTGCTTATTGTTTCTTATTCTATGTGACATGTTCTTTCAGGACGGAGGCGATCATGGCTTTCCACGTCTCTCTATCCCTGATGGCTCTTAGCATATATATATATATATATATATGCTAAACAGTTGGCATCTATATTCTCCTTCTATGTGCCCTGTTCTTTCAGGACGTAGGCGATCATGGCTTTCCACGTCTCTCTATCCCTGGTGGATCTTAGCACACTTTCTCCTGTAACATCTTGCAGAACCCGTTCTGTCACCCACCTGCTCAGGCCCTTCAAATATGTTATCTGCTACTTTCCCCTATCTTTTTTCTCTATCTGACCTGTTAGTATTAGGTTCTCCAAGCCCTTTTCTTCATTGAATGTCCCAGGAACTTTAGCTGTTTCTTCTTGATGCTCGATATTAATTTCCATTTCGTTTCCATCCTTTCCAAAACCTCATCATTGCTCTCACATACTTGATCCATGATATCCGCAGCATCTTTGTGTAGATCCGCATTTCAGTTTCTTCAGGTTTTTCCTTCATCTTTGATGATATTTTCCAGCATTCACTGCCATATTGAAGAAGTGACATCACATAACAATCTTGTAGTTTCTTCTTTGTCTCTAGTGAATGTTTCCTCTACCTTAATACATTACTCAGCTTCTGGAACGCGTCTTTCACTCTGCCAATTCGCCTTTGGGTCTCTGTGTTTCACTTTCCGTCTTATGTTAGAACACTTCCCAGGTATCATTTCCGTATTTAGTTGTCTGAAAAAAATTATTTTTATTTTGCTTATTCATTTTATTATATTTATTTATTTTATTTTTATTCTTGCTTATTTTTATTTTTCGATTTTTAAGTAGCGTAGTGAAATATTGCTTTTATGTCTGCATTTTGAGATGAGTTCTGAACGTCTACTTAGTAGTTTGTCTGGAAATGTATTTATAGTAATTTTGCATCCAACGAAAGTTTACACTTTTTGGATTGATTGTTGTACACTGATATTCTTTTCTTATTTTATATTTTATATCTACACACGATTTATCCTTGATATTGTGTATTTTACCCTATGAATATAGCATATCTTAAAAGTTTATATTTGTCATATTTTTAACGGTATGGACCCCTTGAAGGGCAGTAAAGCCACTAAGAAATGAGAGGCTACAGTATGTTGGAGAATTAGAAACAGGAGCATTAATAATGAGCCAAAGAAGAAAGAATATACTAGAAGACAGTCGATAGCGATTAACAATGAATTTACATGTTTACAGATGAATGTTTGTTGGAAGGTGTGGAGCCAGAAGAGAGTTCCACAACCGAGAAGTGTAAGAAAAGAAACTGTTAGCATAGAAATTACGGTTGCATCTAACCAGCTCAACGGTGAATTGATGAGATCTCGATATCAGTGTAGACATTAAATTAAGGGCTATACGTAATACACGCTTTGCACGATCATGACTGACTGGGCAGAAGATTATCCCCCAGTAGGTTGGTTTCTTTCTGCGGTAGACTGGTTGCCAGCCAAGGCTATAGAACCCAATCTGTCATTTTGACTCATAGCTAAAGAGGCAAGAGATGTATTATATTATTAAATAGCAGTTAGTGGGGGATCAGTTCATAACAGTTCATAACAATAGAAAACTGATCCCTCACTTTATGACCAGAAGCCCTAATCGTGATTTAAATTATTATATGCAGTCAGTCAGTTAATTACCATACGTGATACACGCTTTGAGCTATCATGTCTTGAATGAGACATGACTGACTGGGCAGAAGATTAACACGTAGTAGGTTGCCATTGCATTCTGACTGGTTGCCAGCCAAGGCTATAGAACCCAATCTGTTATGTTATTTAACCTATAACTAGAGGGAAGAAACCCTTTCCCAAGGGTATTTGCGCCTAAGTGAATGCAAGGAGTTCAACTGGAATTCGAACTCGGCAACCCGATATGTCTATATCCACCTCACCACAACGCACATGTGTAGTACCGCGCTTCAGTTCATAACGAAGACCTCATCCGAACAATTACCATGAAAGTATTGATAGAAAAGTCAGAGAGAGAGAGGGGGGCGAGAGAGGGGGGGGCGAGAGAGAGAGCGAGAGAGAGAGAGTCAACATTACATCCGTGGGTGATTAAAGCTGAGATGCCAGATCAGGATCAATGTTATTGCTAACTCTTTTTTTCAATTTCATGTTTTCTGACAACGTTTGCCCGAAAAGGCACAACGATTTACTTTTCTGGGGTTATCATCATAGATATAATCTTATTGCTCCAAACGTTTACTTCTTCGAGTGGAGGTCATTATTTGAGACCGTGCGAATTTGGCTAACCGGTTTGCCTTTGTTGAAAGACGATAAAGAAAGTGTGCTCTGAGTTTTTGAACTTACTTGTATGACACAACTTTGTACTTAATCTGCGATGAGATTGTCTAGCATAGACGAACCATAGACGAGTAGTTGCATTACGTAACAATCCTGTGTTCTTTTTTTTGGTTCTAAGGAAATTTTCTTGTTTCATAATACTTTGCTTTGTTTATGGAAAGCACCTTTTCCTTTTCTAATTCGCCTTCAAATTACGATTTTTCATTTAACATCTTCTGTTTAATTACTATGTGATTAACATTTTGTACTTGCTTGATTTGGGTGTCTCCCATTCGTAGTTCGAATCTAGAGTTGTTATTTTGTTGAAAACTACACATTCTATTATATACCTGTTGTTGATTCCAGATGAGAAACCACACAAAATAATAAATAAAAAAATCAGTTATGGAGATAGAAAATGTTAGTTATATTGAACAAAATATACAAACTGAAACACGGGTTAGTCAATTCAGGAATACTATTAGTAGAATAATTATATACAGTCTTGAAGAGAAATAGTATGTCCGGGTAATGAGTCTATATGGAATCAATTCCAACTAACTCTGCACCAACTTACTGACCAACTAAGCAACTGCTTTACAACTCTACATCTACTTTGCAACGACACAATGTTCTGCGAATATCATGAACCGAGCATGTGGTCAATGATGTGGTGTTGGAAAGAATAAAAGAATGGAAACGAAAAGGAAATTGATATCGAGCAGCTGGAAGAGACAACTAAAGTTCTTCGGACATACAATGAGGAAAGAGGACGTGGAGAACGTGATACTAACAGGCCGGATAGAGGGAAAATGAGAGAGAGAAAACCAGCGGATAACATATTTGAAGGGCCTGAGCAGGTGGATGACAGAACGGGGTCTGATGTTGTCTCACTCAATAGTAATAATAACACAATAATGAGGATGCAAAATGCAAATTCTGGGAAATTATAGTCCATCTAATCTCAGGATCTTCTGTCAGTCAGTTAAGTACCATACGTAATGCACGCTATGGGCGATCATGTCTCGAAAGAGACATGACTGACTGGGTAGAAGATTATCCCGCTGTAGGTTGCCATTGCTTTCTGTGTTAGACTGGTTGCCAGCCAATGCTATAGAACCCAATCTGTCTTATTATTTAACCCATAACTCGACGGAAGAGACGGATTAACACCTTTCCCAAGGGTATTTGGGCGTAGATGAATGCAAGGAACTTAACTGGAATTCGAACTCGGCTCCCCAATTTGTCGTTCCGAGCCGATATCCAAGCACTACCTGTACTTGCCCCAAATGAAAATAATAAACGTCACGATAGAGTCGGGCAATATTTATACTAGACAATGCGCAAACACTTTGGAAAATATGTAAGCAAAAATTGATATGAACATCACCCAGCACCGATTGTAGAAATAGAATATGTCATAATTCTATGTGATTACACTATCTGCACTGGCAGGAAAATTGAAGCAAGCAGGCCAGCCATTATTGTCAAAATCCGAAAAGAATAATTTGCCTACTAATTGATATGGCTTGCCCAGTGGATTGTAACATAGCAACCAAGGAATTTGAAAACTATCAAAGTATAAAACCTGGAAATTGATATTTTTTTTATAATCATATCACCCCAAACAAGGCATTTTACTGCCACTGTTGCGCAGGGGGTTACAAAGGAAGAATGTTATAAGAAAAAGTGACAGGTTACAGGGGGTGTCAGGAAGAGGGTATGAGAAGGATGAGAATACTGATGAGAGTGGAGTGGACGGAGAAAAGAGAATGAGAGAGGGGATGCAAGTTAGTGAGATAGGAGATGACTATTGACTTTACATTTAAATTCTTGGAGATTGTAGCTGTCGGGAAAGCAAGTAAATGGAAGGGAATTCTACAGGCAAGAAGTGCGAGAAAAGAAGCTGGTGTAGTAGAATTTACGTTTACATTTTATCGGTTCACAGTAAAAGAGTGGGACCTAGTTGCCAATCTTGTAGCTCGAGGGAATTCATATATAGGGAGTACCAGTGAGCTAAGTTCATCGCAGCAGAAGCAGTGAAAGTATTTGTAGAAGAGACACAGAGAAGCCACACTGCGTAGATGAGAAAGCGTCTGTATCTTAGCTGCCAAGTCGGGATCGATCACATTACAGATTCTCCGTTGGATTTTGTCAATGGCACCTAGGTGGATAGCAGGAGCAGCCGAACAGACATGGCGGCAGTATTCAATGCAATGGCGGATGGTAGATTTGTATATGTGCTGGATTGTTTCAGACGGGAAAAACTTCCTGGCGCTGCACAAAGAAACGACCTTCTTAGCAGCGTATTTAGCTATGGACTCTATATATTTATTCCACTTGAGGTCTGATGTGAGAGTTAATCCGAGGAGACGCAGTGTTTTACTTTCAAGGAGACCAGCCTGATCCATGCTAATGAGCGATAAGAACGATTGTTGTGTGATGGTTAATAGATGGCAGCTTCGTTTTGGAAGCATTAAAGTTTTAAACTCATTTCTTACTCTAGTCCACCACAGGTTGGGAAAAAGGTGGAAAATAAAAACAAGAATAGTGCCAGTGATAGTAGGTGCGCTTGGAATGATAAAAAAGGAACACAACAGCACATTGAGAGAATCCCTGGAAAATCCCAGCTTAAGAGAGATACTGTAGTGAACAAAACAAGATCTTCATTTAAAATTCAAATCTGACTCATTGTTAGAAAAAAACAAATTTTCTGGAATTTTCAAAACTTGCTTAACACACACAAACCTTTCGAAATTTCACACCTCGATGCAAAATGCTTGTCTTCTAATGGACAGCCCAGAATCACACCCGGGTGTAAATTCCCAAACGAAATAAAAAGATGAAACAAAACGACCCTCGTCAGAAAGAAATGAGATGAGCGCAGTTAACACTTACCCTTGACAAACGTCAAGCGATTGTATGATTATTGCCTCTCTCTTTCTCTCTCGCCTCCTTCTTCATCGTTCACCTTTTACCTCCTGCCTTTCACCATTCACACTGAGCGATAACGATATTCCTACCCAACAAACGCTCATACATACATACATACGCACGCATAAAATTATTCCAAAAGTTACTACTAAGAACTCTACACTTAACTTCTTAATAATTTTTCTAATTGAACATTAAATTCTACAATTCATGTTATTATTTTCTATCAATAAATTTTTTTTCAAACATGCAACATGTATACTTTTATGCTTCCAAACTAATCCACATATTCCAAACTTCTGATAACCTTCTGATGATGATAGTGAATAACCTGTAAGTTTTAAGGTGTTCGGTTATGTATAACACAAGGCTGATTCAAATATAACCTTAACCATCTCCCTAAAACTTCAATACCAAAACTTATCTTGAAAAGTACCACTCACACTGCAAGACGAACTTTGTCCATGTGAAATTGGTGATGTTATAGGAGATGATTAATCAAATGAAATATAGTCATAACAACACGCCACTAACTTAGGTCTTTCCGTAGACTTAGTCAGTCAGTTAAGTGCCATACGTGATACACGCTTAGGCGATTATGTCTCGAAAGAGACATGACTGACTGGGCAGAATATTATCCCGCAGTAGGTTGCCATTGCTTTCTGCGGTAGACTGGTTGCCAACCAAGCCTATAGAAACTAATCTGTCATGTTATTTTAACTCATAGCTAGAGGGGAAAGAGATTAAGTCGTTATTAGTGGTTATTAGTGGGGGATCAGTTTATTACTTCAAAACAATAGGAAAATGATCCCCACCTTTTGACCTGTAGAAGCCTTATTCATTTTTCCAACTATTATATTTAGTCAGTCAGTTAAGTGCCACAGGTGAAACACACTTGGGCGATCATGTCTCGAAAGAGACATGACTGACTGGGGAGAAGATTATCCCGCAGTAGGTTGCCATTGCTTTCTGCAGTAGACTGGTTGCCGACAAAGGCTATAGAACCCAATCTGTTCTGTTATTTAACCCATAACTGGAGGGAAGAGACAGATTAATACCTTTCCCAAGGGTATTTGCGCGTAAGTGAATGCAAGGAATAAGACTGGAATGCGAACTCGGCTTCCCGATTTCTCATTCCGAGCCGATATCCACTGCACCACGACGCACATCCTAGACTTAGTATGTAGCAGAAATAAAATTATGATAAAAATGATGACAGTAATAATGAATCTATTTGATTTAACTGGTACTAATTGCAACTAAATAACCAACACGAAATTGTTATCTTCTACTTTGTCCATGCGTCAAATATTTTTTCCATATATTTATAGGATACAAATCCTATATCAGCCATCAACTAACTAAAAAACACAAAATAAATTGCTCACTCGCAAAATCAAATTCAAACGATTACAACATTTGGAAAAAGCCCAAGGTAAAATTGCACACCCGCAAAACTGGATCAAAACAGCTAAAAGTTTTTTTTCTCACAAGTCAGTGTGAAATGCGACCCTCTAGATCATGATTGGTTGACAAATCGAGAAAGTCAAAATACGCCAGCAAAACGTTTTTTTTTTCGCAGCTAAAGAAAAAATCGTTCTGGGATCTTCCCACGTAACCAGAATTCAATATTTAACGAGGTCCTCTGACCTGTCACAGTCAGTCAGTCAGTCAAGTTGGTTAGTGAGACAACTTCAATACAAAAAATTGTCTTCATAAGTACAACTCAAACTCCAAGAAGATCTTTATACCAGTTCGGTCGATCCGTCACTCAAGCAAACAGTCACTCTGTCAGACACGCCAGTCAATCCCAAGAGGCGCAGTGTCAGATACACACAGTACGATAGGCGCCGACAATAAAGAGACCAGTGCCGACAAAGTAATCCTTCGCCCACTCAACCGTTACGAACGAAAAGAAGAGAGGAAATACCTGCAACGGCGATAAAACTTTTCACAGCACTCAGCAAACCAGAAAGAAGAAGTAACACTAAGTTAAGTAGACTGATTCATCGTTTTACTTCCAATTACTACTATCTTCGTTTGACTCTCTCTCTCTCCTTCCCCTCGGGAATTCTCATTCACACTCCTTCTCAACACAATTTGAAACACTTTTCTTTTCCACCTACTTAACGCCTGATACATAAAAAGGAAAGAAAAATTACTGTGTAATTACAAACTCAAAACCAACACTTTCATACTCAACCAACTTTCGTTTAAATACAACAGACACTTTTATATTGAACAAACTTTCACGAAAATATAAATGACAGATTTCTATCAAACAAAAGGTACGAAGAATTGTACAAATTGTTTATATTGTATATATGTATTGTCAAATACAAAGTTTTCATATTTTTATACAACATTTCTTATTGCGTTGTCATTTCTCGAAATTTGTGTTGTATTTTTGTGGACCGGAATTCTCGCATTAAAATCTTCTCTTTTTAATCCGGGTGTTTTGGAACCCCACATATTTTCATTGATGTTTTTGATTTTTGTCCTGCTTCCTTTATGGTTCTTGTCAAATACATATTACTCCATTCTTTTAGATTTTCATTCACTTATTCACTTTTGTTTAACGGTGAATTTCAGTCTTGTATCTGTCTGTGAGTTTTTCTTTTTAATTCTTCTTCAACGTCCGTGTGTCTGTAGTTTTTTACCGATTTTCTTTGACTAAAAATGAAATTACGAACTCGCCTAAATATCGCTTTAAAAAAAGAAAAAGACTAGTTTATAATGTACAAGGATTGGCCCCGAAATATTAAATATTTCAAATGTTTTTTTATACTATTTATACATACTTTTGGCTTTTTTCTTCGAATGAATAAGTGAAAACGGCCATAGAAGATTTTCCAATTAATATACTACACTCCTTAATCAGGTGAATGTTCGACGGATGGATGGATTTATATATAAATATTATTAGATTATTTTTTGTAAGGAGTGAAGAAATAAACTAGATTGGTTAAACCACAATTTATACACGTGTATACACAGACACGTATAGAGCGCACAATATACCTACGTATATGTATGTGTGCGTTAATGTATATATATATATATATGTGTGTGTGTGCGCGCGCTTATATATATATATATATATATATATATATATATATATATATAAACTTATTTATAAATGGAACATTGTGTGTGTATCTGTGTGTGTATCCGTTACCTATAGGCTCCGTAACGGCTGAACCGATTTTTTTGAAAATTTACACAGTTGTACTCTAAGCGTCTGCGAGTGTTCTTAGCTAGGTTTTGTGTCGAGGTACCCCCGATAAATATCGAAAACCGATAATCGAAAAAATCTGGTTATAGAAGGAGTTGTCCGATTGTAATCAAATTTGATACACTCATAGACAAAGGCATAAAAAACGATATTCAGAAATTTCAAGGTTACAATTCTTACAATAGTGCAGAAAATTGATAATATATATATATATAAAAGGCAAGATGTTTGCTTGTGTATGTGTTTATCTGTCTGTATGTCCTTTATACAAAACCACAATTTTTATCCAATTCTCACTAAACTTCACAAATATTCTATAGGCTGAGTCTGAGCTCCAGAACCATGGATTAGTTTTAAAGCTTTCATTACACCCGAGCAACGCTGGGCTATACTGCTAGTATATATATAAATGTATGTGTGTATGTATATATGTATATGTGTAAATATATATGCGTCTATGAGTATATATATATTTGCATATATATATATTTATGTATGTGCATATGTGTAAATATTATATGTATGAGTGTAAGAGCATTTATATATATATATGTGTATGTATGTTTGCATATATACATATATATATATATATATATATATATATATAAACAGCTATACACATATATATACACATACACATATATATGCACAGATACGTATGCGTATATACATATATGTGCGGATATTTATGCACATATATATGTGTGCATGCATATTTATATATGTATATAAATATATACATATACATGCACGCATATATATATATACACACACACACACACACACACACACACACACACACACACACACATATATATATATATATATATATATATATATATGTACACACACATATATATAAATCTACATATATATGTAAGTACATGAATGTGTATATATATGTGTGTGTATATATTGGATTTAGTTGTGAGTTTGTAAATCCTCTACAAAAAACCAATGTAGATATCCATTTACATGCCCGTTCATAGATTGTATCTCTGGTACCAATAATAAACCCACAACATATATTAGTTTTACTACAACCACGCTCTCCCGTAGACTTACATGTCCTATAGGTAATGTCAGACAGATTTAATCAACATTAAAATAATACTCAACCATACACACAGTAAAAATAACCTTCAGATATTGGAGGCCATCTACATTAAATCCAAACAACCCACACAATAAAATCTCGTTCAAATCTGGTCATAACACATTACATTGCATTTAAATATATGATTCTGTTATCATTTCGAGCTCTCACGCGGTGTGACGTCATAGAACC
This sequence comes from Ascarosepion bandense, assembly GCA_037127315.1. NCBI lineage: Eukaryota > Metazoa > Mollusca > Cephalopoda > Sepiida > Sepiidae > Ascarosepion > Ascarosepion bandense. The sequence continues at coordinate 6,914,051 of JBBBDQ010001026.1, read as the reverse complement.
GCATTACAAATTTGCGAACTGCGTCTGCTATTTGATAACAGTTATTGTTGCTTAGCAAAGTTTTATGTCAACGCTAAATAAAATCGTCTTTCATGGTGGATATTTTTTTATCGTTCTTATAATCTCTCTGAAGATGGTTCATGTTAGCCGAAAGCTTAGAACCAAGTTAATAAAAAATTATTCTATCTTAGAGAATTTTTGTCTTTATTTTCACCTGAAATTAAAGCCAAAATACGATATTTAGAACGGCTCATGTTTAAACATAATAAACATTCATTGTCATTTATATTTAACAGTATATTTTTAGAAAACTATACGCTGCTTCGATATATATATATATATATATATATATATATATATATATTTGTGAATATGTGCTTCTGAATATACATATATATATTTGTGAATATATGCCTGTGAATATATGTATATACACATAATTATGTGCATTTAAATAAGTGCGTGTATATACACGTGTATATAGATGTCTCTCTCTCTCTCTCTCTCTCTCTCTCTCTCTCTCTCTCTCTCTCTACGTATATATCATGTGCATCAATATGAATCTATTTTTGGTGGGTACGATGAGATTTGTTTAGACTTGAAAAATATTTCGTCATCAGTGATTGCATCAGTATTTTTATGTGGATGAGTGTTCGTGTATGTGTCTATATATATGTGAATATATTTATGTGTATGTATATATGCGTATCTGTGTATATATGTATGTGTCTATGCATGTGTGTATATATTTGTATACATAAATTTATTTATTATTATATATATATGCGTCTCTGTGTGTATATATACATGTGTGTATATGTGTCTGCATACGTATATATATTAGCTATATGTGTGTATTTATATGCATATACATGTATATATATATATATATATATATATATAAGTACATTTACACACATATATACCACATATATATACTCTTAAATACCTGTGCATTTATATATATGTGGATATATGTGTGTGTGTATATGTCGGTGTGCATATATATATATATATATATATATATATATATATATATATATATATATCCGAGTGAATACTGAACGAAGAAAAAAATTTTACAACGTCAAAAGCATTAATTTCAAACAGTGCTCGATATATAATATATAGAGCTGTGAATATTCATTATAAATTATATTTTTGAACATGTCCAGAATTTTTTTATATATCCACTACAATTGTACATTCCTGTCCACACCGCATCATGAGACGTTGTAGTTTCAATGTCGAAACAAATGTACAATAATAGTGGATATATAAATAATTCTGTACATGTTCTAATATATATATATATATATATATATATATATATATATATATAATGGTTAGCAAGCTTGTCTCGCTGGAACCTGTTGCAACTGAGTAGTCAGTTCGATTCTCACTGGGTACCCCATACTTTCGGCCTTGTGCCACCTCTAAGCGGGACTTAGAAAATCAATATATATGTACATCCTTCATATATATATATATCACTCCATATTTTTTGTTCGTATATATATATATATATATATATATATATATAATAACAAGTAATATGCAGTGATGTGGAAAGAGATTGGAACTGACTTTGCATTTAAATTCTTGGTGGTTGTGTAATATAACAATCTGGCCCCACCCGAGGAAGGCTGATGCAAGCGAGGGTGTTTCCGGTTGTTGAAAGGAACGGATGTCGTTTGACCTTATTTCCGGCAGCAGCGGAAATAACTACAGAGGCAAACAGAACAGGTGTCTCTGAGAATTACGTGGGCGTGCGTGGGCGAGGCAAAACCGGAAGAAAAAGTCCCGGTTCTGGAAGATTATAAAAAGACCTCGGCACACGGATTCGCCAGTAGAGAAGCAACAGAGATCGGCCGGTGAAGAGAGACACAACAGATAAGACTACACTCCCGTCAACCCATTAGAAGCGCGCTCTCTCAATTCTCTGTTCCCTATTCTACACGGTTCATCGTCATTAATAAAAATATAACTTTATATTTTTATATATATGCGTGTTTGTTGTTTGTCGATATATAACAGTTGTAGCCGTCAGGAATGCAAGTATATGGATGGGAAGCGCGAAAAAAGAAACTGATGAAGCATAATTGTCGTCTGTATTGGTAAATTAACTGTAAGCCTGTCTTAACTCTTGTGTGCTTATTGTTGGTACTATTACATTGTAAATATGAATTGTTATTTTTAGCAGCCCCCCCCCAATGAATATCGTTTCTTTTAATCATCTGAAAGACCACTTTCTGCCTCTCATCAGCATGTCTGATGCTATCCTCCAGGAGTGTCACTTATTTTGCCTTTTCGAATTAATATTTTCGGCTGACATAAAGAGGAAACATTATACTGAATTCATTGATAGGTCTGCCACTAAAAAAGTTGTCTCACTGTGTGGTTTCTCTCCAGGATCTCTCTTACATATTTAGAAGAAGAACTTTCGTCCATGTTTTGAATATTACATAGAGTCCGGCTTTATATTAAGAGATTCTTTATAAAAGAAAATTAACAAAAAGAATTGGCAATAGAAGCGTAATTCTATGCTAGTAGCTTCTTTTGTGACACTTTTCGCCTCAGAAACTCTCTTCTGGTTGTTTGGTTGGTTGGTTTAACCAGTATATCGACCTTCTTTGGATCATTTCATGCTGAAATTAATTACTTTTTTAAGTTGTTTGCCTTCAAGTTTTAACTACTTTCGAGGTTGTTTGTCTTTGAACATTTAATTGTTATCGAAGTTGTTTGCTTACAACCTTTTGGTTGCCTTCAAAATGTTTTGTCCTCAAATTTAGCTGCTTTAATATGGTTTTCTGCTAATTTGTAATTGTTGATCACAATTGTCCCTTGGTCGCAAGGTTATACTGGACAATATACACAGCTGGGAGGGAGCAGGGTGCGCACACCCCTCCGAAGGTCATCAGTGTGCGCATAAACGCAGTGAATTTAATAAGTCCCGAACCCAGTACACAACGTTCACAGTCTGCACCTCCATCCACTGCGCTATTTCTACCCGTTCTTCAAACTTTTCCATTAGTTGGATTTTTCAGAATTGTGACCTGGTATTATATTTTTAAGTATAATCCTGTCTCGCTCGAGAAAGAGAGAACGTCGTCCATGCGAGTGTTCTCAAATATATCTTTCATATTTTTGTTTTTAAGTATCGCTTTCTAGCAGTAGAAAGGGCTCTACATTCCACAAGTATATATTTGACTGTGCAAGATGTCTGGCATGTCAAACATTGTGCTGGCTGTTTTTGTCTGAGTATAAAGGATTCAGTGAGGCTTGTATGGCCGATACGTAATCTGGATATAACAACTTGTTTTTTACTTTGACATTCTAATAACTGGTCTCTACTCTCCCAAGTGGGCTTGATTTGAAATCTTCTGGCTTTGATCTTCAAATATTAAAATAAAATGACAATCAATATCTACTATTCTATAAATAATTTCTTTAGAGTCCTTACTCTTTAATAATGGAGTACTGCTGCCATTTATGGTCAGGTGCCCCTGCCGTTCTCCTCAGTCTTCTTGACAAGCTCCAAAGGAGAGTCTGTAATGTGATAGATACTGATCTGGCGACTCGTCTGCAGCCACTTTCCCATCGTCGAAATGTGGCCTCCCTCTGTCTCTTCTATAAATACTTTCATGGCTTTTGCTCGGATGAGCTTAAGTCACTGATGCCTCCTCAACAGGTGTTTACCCGTGCAACCAGACTGGCAACTGGGTCCCACCCATTCACAGTCAGGTTAGCCAAACGCAGACGACAATTCTACTCCTGCAACTTCCTCTCTCGCACTTCCCGCCTGTGGAACTCACTCCCGTATTCTTGCTTTCCTGACGGCTACGACCTCCAGAAATTTAAAAGCAAAGTTAATACTCACCTACTAACCACTGGCCTCTAGCTCTCTCCCCTCCCCTGTATAATCTTCACGTTCTCTCCGCCCATGTATCTGTCATTGCACCTGCTTTCTCAGCTTTCTATTGTTCCTTTCTAACTAGCTTGTACTCCTCACTCTTTTCTAATTAATCTTTCTACATTTGTGTAACCCCCTGCACATCAGTGGTGTTTCTGCCTTGCTCGGGGTGAAATGATTAAAAAAATAAAAATTTAAAAAAATAATAATGTTTCTCGTTTTTCTTCTGTCATACACAATAACCGGTTTGCATCTTAGTGGCTTCAGTGTCTTGCATGGAGTGAAATGATTAAAAAAAATATGATCGGTAACACGCAAATCCCGATGACCATGTCAAAATTACGGCGTATATGTATTTTTATTTTCTTAATATTCAGTAAATTATGAAACCTTAATTGATCTATCTAAACGTTTTTCAAGATTATTGAATATATATTGATGTCATGAATATGTGCCGAATATGCATATACTTTGGTTCCCCCTCACAGTAATGTGATTGGCTGGTGTCAGCCATAAATACAGACCAAGGCGAGAACGCACAGAGGTCTACGTCCATAGGTCTACCGCTAGAGTTCTACTGGTCTACGACTATTGGTCTACGTCTATTGACTACGCCTACGTCTCAGGATACTGCATAGGACGAGTACCGTCCATTACGTCTACATACTCGGAGTCGCTACCTCCTAAGCCATAGGCGCATAGCTTTTTGATATCCGAATAATTTAGACTTAAATCGCAATATATATTTTCATTTATTTATTATAATTAATGATTACGTCTGGGCAGCGAAACACCTGCATTACACTTCCAATATCTTTTGAATTGTTATCTTTAAAAAAAATAAACAATTTTCCGGAATAATTTTAAGTCGACCCAATTTTTATTGGTTCAGTCTGCGCAACGCACGGCGTTCATTAATTTTCATGCATCTTTTTTAATTGTCATTTTCTTTTAAGTAAAACAAAAATGATTTATTTTCCGTAACAATGATAAGTCGATACTATTTTACTTGGTACGACCAAAAACGGGTTTATTTAGTCTAGGCAGCGTACAGCCCCAATTATTTTCCACATATCTTTTCTATGTTATTATCTTTTAAATAAAAAGAAACAATGATTCATTTCCCGGAACCATGTTAATTCGACGCCATTTGTATAGATACGACGAAAACGGGGGTTATTTAGTCTGATCAGCGCAGGGTTTCCATTAATCTTCACATATCTCTTTTAATTGTTATTATCTTTTAAATAAAAAGAAACGATAATTCATTTGCCCTGACGATGTTAAGTCGACACCATTTTTATTGATGCTACCTAGAAAGGTGTTATTCTCTTTTAGGAATCGCATGCGACCATTAATTTTTTTTCTCTTCTTTTTTAATTGCTATTATCTTTAAATTAAAAAGAAACAATGATTCATTTTCTGGAACAATGTTAAGTTGACGCCATCTTTATTGGTACGTTTCATGAAGGGCCTTATTTCGTCTGGCCAGCGCACGGCCTTCATTAATTTCCACATATCTTTTTTTAATTGTTATTATCTTTCAAATAAAAAAATAACAAAACAATGAATCATTTTCAAGAACAATGTTAATCGATTGCATTAGTGAGACTTATTCCGGATTCTTGTTTGAAATTTGAACGCATAGTGAATTTTTTAGACAAAGATAAACTGATCGATTTCCATTTTGTTTTTATTTTGATGCTTCCTTCCTCCAGACATCTAGCACAACAGCAGGATAAATATTTTAACCCTGCCAAGCGTGAGCTGTTTTCAGAAAGGACAAATCGCGGCTTCGTACCGCGCCATTTTCCTCATCTCTTCCCCCATGACACCGTAGGCATTAGCAGGTCAAGATAGCAAACTTCCGGCTGCACATGTCTATATCATTTTGTTTCACAAGTACATTTCTTACTTCCGATTGATATGTGTGGTTCGCTTAAACATTTTTTTTTCAAACAATATGTCAGCGAATACGCTAACAACGTTTTCGCTCTCGATTTATCTATATTATTTTATTTTATTTATCAGTTTTTTTTTATTTTTACAAATTCGCTGTAGTGTTTGGATACTCAGTGGGTATTCCCGGTAGCAAATAATATTTATCCGTACACTCAGGATCGAATACAGATAGGAAGAAGAAAAAATATCGCCTGACATTTACATATAAATGTGTTTGCTTTTAGCACGTCTTTCCAAATGATTACGCTGACATATGATGGCGCATTGATATGTTTGTCTTTTTACTTATTTATTGAAAAAAAAAAAAAAGAGAAGATCCAGCGGGAGAATAAAATATATATGTTTACATATCCACTCACTCTTCATAAACATGTATTGATACATTTTTTTACACACGCACACTGGTTCAATTGTTGACGCATGCACACATGCGTAAATAATTGAATCTGAAGCCTTTTGACACCAGCACCCAAATGTGTAATCATTGACTAAGACGGAGTATTTGTGAACTTTTGGTTTATTTGTGAAAGTGTCATTTGATTTTTTTTCCTAACATAATCGGAGACGGGGTCTTTTTAAAATTCTGAATTAAGCCGAATTATTTTAGAAATAGTTTTTAACCTGACATATTTGTTTGTTTGCTCGTTTATCGGGTTATCAACTCCTTATGGGTATTTTAATGCCGTAAATTAATTTTGTTGAAAGTTTTAGTAATTTAATATTTCCCTTTACAAATATCTGTTGCTGGTAATTTATACTTTTTTCTTTTATTAAATATATATTTTCAGTTTAATTTTACTGTTTCTAGGCTCGCTGTTTACCTATGGTTTAGACCCGAACAGGTGCTACTTCCCCGAGTCAGAGTGAACCTGGGAATAACAGCAATTAAGAGGTTGTTCCTCGCTCTTCAAATCTTTCTTATCAAGGGTCTTGCTGCTGGATGTAGTTTATCGTCATACCCAGGACGATTTAGCTTATATAAATACACCGGAAAAACATTTAAATATATAAGGATTTTTTTTTTTGTATAGATTTTTTTTTTCGGATTGTTGTTTTTCTTGGCAATGTTTAGGCTTTTTTTGTAGTATCAAGGCTGCTCTGGTCAACATTTGCATAATGTCGTGGTTCTTGTAGTACCATGTCGCGCATGGATATGTGTCCCTGCAAGCGCTTTCGGTGGGCAACCCCGAGAACACTCTTTGCTGCAGCCCACACCCTTTCCCTTCCAACGCATATCGTAGTTTATGATCGCCTACCCCTTCTGCTCTAGGTCTCTCCTTACCTACAAACCTTAATATGAATAACCTTATCTTTGTTGTTCTTCTACGATTGCTAAGGGATGATTCAGATCGTTACGATGAATTGTGAAAATTGTTAGGTGAAATGAAAATTAAGAAAATAACAAAAAGGTTCATGACGAACAAACGTTATTTTTTACATGGATACAGAAGAACGTGTACCTGTGTCTCATCGACTACGAAAAGATATTCGACAAATTACAGCACATTGACCTGATAGAGACGCTCAGCAACCTGAACATATTTGGGAAATACCTTCGAGTAAATAAAAAACCTCCACTGGTAGCAAACTGCCTGCATACATAAAGGAAACAATTTCAGCAGATACACAAAGTTAGAAAAAGTGTAAGACAAGGATGTGTCTTCTCACCAGATTTATTTAACCTATACAGTGAAACAATTCTGAGAGCTTTAAGAAGTCCTGCAAGGATTAGTCATTAATGACCGCAATCTGAACAATATAGGATATGCAGATGACCCAGTGCTGATAGCAGATGCATAAAAGAAACTGCAAAACCTCCTACAGGAAGTTGTTAAAGAAAGCTGAAAGAAAAGATTGTAAGAAAACAGAATGCACGTTCATCAGTAAAAAGAGGATCCCCAAATTGCTAATTACAATTTGAGATTAGTAAAATCAAACAGGTGTAGAAATTTGAATATATGGGAAGTTTTCTATCAGAGGACAGAAATTGTGAAAATCTCAAGGCATATTGGCATAGCTAAGGTGGCAAAAGAATATTAAGACACAGGAAAATTTCGCTGGAAACAAAGAAAAGAGTACTAGACTCTTATGTGATGTTTGTCCTTAAATATGGCAGTGAATACTGGACAATCTGAAAAAAAAGATGAAGAAAAGACTTGAAGCAACCGACATGTGGTTCTACAGAAGGATGATAAGGATATAATGGACGGAACACCTGAAGAACGACGAGTTTTTGGAGAGGATGGACACAAGAAGGAAAACTGATACTTAACATCAAGAAAGGGCAGCTTAAGTTTTTGGGACATGTACTGAGGAAGGAGGGCTTGGAGAACTTGGTGCTCACTTGGCGGATAGAAGAAAAGAAAAACAAGGGAAAGCAACGCATTACGTACTTGATGGACTTGAGCAGACGGGTGGTGTAAATTGAGTAAGACAACAAGAGAAGGCGTATTAAGAACGTCAAGGGATTAGAAAGATGTGGAAGGCCGTGATCACCTCCGTCCTCAAACGACACGGCATCTATATGAAAAAAAGAAGAAGAAAAAGAAGAAGAATGTATTGAGAGATTTTGATTCAGTTTGCGTGGTGTATCATCCATTGACGTCTAATTATTCAGAGCCCAAACCTCTACTTCCGATTGTTTACACTCCAATCTTCGAATTGAACATCCATGAGAACCCATTAGATGTTCAGACGCCTAAAAGTGAATTATGATTAAAAAAGAGTATTCATTCTATATGAATTTACTTCCTGACAGTGAATTTATCTGCAAGCAACAGGTTACACGATGCCGGCGCTGATTCAATACGAGACGGCATTGCTCCTACTGAAAAAAAAAACCTGGTTATTTCTCCTATACAATTCCACTTTCATCCTTTCTCCCGAACTACAGGTTTAGTCTTTTGAATCTATCACTTATCACGCGAGATAGTCTCATTCTCGTGGACGATAATATGCTGAGACTTGGCATCTATTATCAACTGGAAGTTTTTACACATAAAGGACGCGTTCCAAAAGCTGAGTAAAGTACTAACACACAGGAAAATATCACCAGAAACAAAGAAAAGAGTGTTGGATTGCTATGTGATGTCAGTTCTTCAATACGGCAGTGAATGCTGGACAATATCATCGAAAATGAGGACAAAACTTGAAGCAGCGGAAATGTGGTTCTACAGAAGGATGCTGCGGATATTGTGAACTGAGCATGCAAGCAACGATGATGTGTTGGAAAGAATGGCAACAAAAAGGAAATTAATACTGAGCATCAGGAAGAGACAATTGAAGTTCCTGGGACATGCAATAAGGAAGGAGGGCTTGGAGAACCTGATACTGACTGGCCAGATAGAAGGAAAGAGAGACAGAGGAAGACAGCGGATAACATATTTGCAGGGCCTGATCAGGTGGATGACGGAACGGGTGTTGCGAGGTGTAACAGGAGCAAACATACTCAGAGCTACAAGGGATAGGGAGATGTGGAGAACCATGATCGCCTAAGTCCAGAAGGGAAAGGGCAAATAGAAGAAGAAGAACGTTCCTTCATTTGGCACTATTTTTATCTGATTTTATTTTCCTTTATCTTTAATAGATTTTAAGTTATATTCCACAACTTATTGATATTACACCCAGCAATTTCAACATTACAAAGATGAAACCTCATTAATAATCTAGTAATACGTTTATCGAAGGGATGCTTTATACGCAAGCTCACTAGAAGAATGGCAATTAAAATACGTGTAGAAACGATACAGGGAAGTTACGTTTTGGCCGTGAGAAATTTACCGTAATCGAAATTGTGTATCAGAACCCATAACAAAGACAATCCTTGTTTAGAGGTTATAAGAAAACAGCAGAAACACCAGGTTTGATGTAGCAGCAAGATTCAATAAATGAAAAACTTACATATTCAACGTTCATTTAGCACTATTTATTTCATTTTTTTTTTAAATATTTATCCATTTTTTTCTTTTTACAGTTTTAATCTACCTTCTGTCCGGCGCGAACCGTAAGTTTTGAGACTACACTATGTTAAATACAATAAATACGAATTAATCTTGTGAGAAAAGAATGAAAACTGTTGTGAGTCGCCTCTTTTTCTATGATAATAGACACGACTTGAGTGTACATATACTCCTCCCATAATGAGATCAGTTAGTTACAGTACGAGTACCGTAGTGGTCCGTAAGTTGCCGAACAATACCGAAGTTACACAGAGATTACCGCGTCCATAGTCATAGCAGCTCTGAGCTCCTCTCAGCCAGAATAGTATTACACAGATATACTATTTCCAGTACGGCTTCACTTCAAGACTTATATATATATATATATATATATATATATATATATATATATATATATATATAATAAAAAGGTGTGAGGAGCCGTGAACGTTTTCTTTAAAATATATATTTATTGTTTGGTATTCACGCAAGTTATGGAGTATTAATTTGTCCTGGTTTGCTCTACACGTGTTTAGAGTCTAAAATTGACTCTCGAATTTGCTCGCCTGAAGAGAGTCAATTTTAGACTCTAAACACGTGTAGAGCAAACCAGGACAAATTAATACTCCATAACTTGTGTGAATACCAAACAATAAATATATATTTTAAAGAAAACGTTCACGGTTTCTCACACCTTTTTATTTTATACTGATTACTCTCGTTAGAACAACCCTATTCCTTTATTCGATATATATATATTCCTTACTAATCATATTCATGGATTACTAACCTGCGTTCCAGTTGTGTCTTTACGTTTAATATAACCTATTCTTCTATCTCGAATATCTGTTTTGTTGTTCATTATTTTGTGTGGTTCTTCACCCGGAAATCACAAAAACAAAGGCTAGAAAAGACCCAGATTAGCTTATTAACTAATATATTAGATAAGGATCTTTATGTATTCTCAAAAATTTTTTTTTGTTTTTAATCTTATCACCCCAAGCAAGGCGGTAACACCATTGATGTGCAGGGTCTACGTAATAGTGAAAAGATTGGAAAAGAGAAAGCCGGAAACCAAATCCTAAACAGGGAACAAGGGATGAGCCTCTTAACCTGTTCAATAGACGTGGATGGAGTGTGAACCGGGCGATAGACAGATCCATCTACTCCAATTGAAAAAAAACAAAGTGAGAAGATTAGAAAAGAGAAAGCCGTAAACCACATCCTAAACAGGGAGCAAGGGATAAGCCTCTTAACCTGTTCAATAGACATGGGTGGAGTGTGAACCGGGCGATAGATCCATCTACTCCAATTAAAAAAAAACAAAGTGAGAAGATTAGAAAAGAGAAAGCCGCAAACCACATCTTAAACAGTGAACAAGTGATGAGCCTCTTAACCTGTTCAATAGACATGGGTGGAGTGTGAGCCGGGCGGTAGATAGATCTATCTACTCCAATTGAAATGTAGAGAATGAATTTGATGCGTTTGAAAAAATGTTTTTCTATCATATTGATGAATATTTTTCCTATTTTTGTTTTTATCGTACATTGGGTTGGACCGGTTTACATTTCTTTTTGTATTGGTTTTGTTTAGATTATTTCCGTTTCTGTATGCAAGCTTGTTTGAGTATCCGCTGTTTCTTAATGCTGATCCGTATATCTTTTGTTTTCATTGTATAATTTTATGTTGCTGAAACACAACAAACTATCAAAATTTATCAACAAAATCAACGAATCTGCATTAACAATAATAAATATTTAAACAAACTCGAATACACAAGCGAAAACAAACCAAACAAAAACAACGAAAATAATATCATAATTTGGTTCAGCCCACGCTATAATGATGCTATAAAAAGCAAAATAGAAAAATGTTCTTCAATATAATCAAAAATAATTTCCACAAACACAACAAACTCTCAAAATCCATCACCAAAAACAGACAAAATCAGTTTCTTCTGCAAAAAAAAGTGGAGAACATAATATTCAAATATAATATCTAAATACAATAAAAATACTTAACAAAAACAATGACAACAAAAACAAAACCATAAAAAGCAGCACTAACAAATGCAGCTGCCAAAACAAAGACAATTGCCCACTTGGCAATGAATGTTTAACAAACAGCATAATATATAAACCCTTGGTAACGAATAATTTTAACATAGACGAAAAAAATTACATAGAAGACACAGGAACAAGTCTTTGTCTATATAGTATCACCTTAGGAAGGAAGGAGCGTACAACGACCGAAACATCGCAAAAATGGCAACAAAGATGAGGACAATAGTCCGAATAATGTAAATACTCTACACAGAAACAACTTTCAAAGAAAGATTTAACAATTGCAAGACATCATTCAAAACAGAAATATAGAAAAACAGCGCAACACTGTCAAAATATAGAGGGAATCAAAAAGAAAATGACATCAACACAAAAACTAAATAAAAATCATAAAAATAGTGCTGCCACCCAATAGCTATAGTAGAAAATGTAAACTATGCTTGGAAGAAAAAATACCAATAATTACAGTTAAAAACCAAACTAATAAACAAGAAAAATGAGATAATGTGGAAATGTTGGCATTCAAACAAATATCTGCTTTGCTACCTAAATACCAATAAAAACAAATAAACAGCAAAACACGCAAAACGCAAACCCAAAACTATCACATATAAATATAAACATAAAAACATAAAATTACGGTAAAAACAAACAGAAAACAAATTGAGGAAAGCAAAAAAAAACAGCAGCATGATAATACACAAATCATCAAACGGAACAAATCACAGACCAAGCCCACAAATTATATAAAATACAACCAACACACATCCACACACGAACGCAATCATTTTATCAAAGCGTAAAAAAAATATTAAGCGTGCTCATATACTAACATTGGAAAAAAAAGTCGACACAAAATGGTAAAAAGAAGTCAACTTAAAATAAAGCAATTAAGCTGCGAAAAGGAATTCAACAAATTAAAAAGCAATTAATCACATGCAAATCTTACACCACTTAAGAAATAAATCCTACACCAATTAATCACGATAAAAAGTGGTCAGCAAATTAAAAAGCAATAAAAAACAAATAAGCACTAACAAATTCTACACTCCTATTACACTAAACTTCACATAAATACTAAGATACACTCAGAGTGTTCATCTTGACATCAATATCAACTTATATATATATATATATATATATATATATGACCATTACTTATATATATATATATATATATATATATATATATATATATATATATATATATAATTTTTTATTACTGAGTTTCAGATTAGACCAGTGCACATTTTTATTTAAAAGTGTTCAATATTGTAGAACATTTTGAATATCTTTTATTTGTAAACGAGTTATTACGCGACCTAGGTTTCTACCATGTGTGGTGTCTTCAGACGATTTGCAATATTGCAAAGAATTGTTTCGTGGATTTTCAGAACACCCTCTTCATTGTAACATTGAATAATTCGATGTGTTTCACGATCATTCCTATTCCCTTACATCATCCGTTTTTACCGACGTTCGTTTGGTAGTTTATTCACTGTTTAGCAACTGTTCTATCAGCATTCAATATGACCTTGCCTCTGATGGCATTTAGCACATCAATATATATATATATATATATATATATAACATCTGTAAATATCTTCACGCTGTCTTAGCAAGGCGAAACTTTAAGTTAAGAAAAAGCTGATTTATTTAAAATGCCATGACGCGCCACAGATTTCTCCGTTTTTTATCTATTCCTTTTGATGTATTATTCATGGGAAATACATTGGAGTAGATTTAAGTTTCGTTCTCTACGTTTCGCAATTACGAGTTTTGCTCCTTTCAGACTGCTTGTCACCTAAGGCTAGAAATCTCTATCTACCTACATTGTTTAACCCTACAAATCTCTATCTATCTACATTGTTTAACCCTACAAATCTCTATCTACCTACATTGTTTAACCCTACAAATCTCTATCTACCTACATTGTTTAACCCTACAAATCTCTATCTACCTACATTGTTTAACCCTACAAATCTCTATCTACCTACATTGTTTAACCCTACAAATCTCTATCTACCTACATTGTTTAACCCTACAAATCTCTATCTACCTACATTGTTTAACCCTACAAATCTCTATCTATCTACATTGTTTAACCCTACAAATCTCTATCTACCTACATTGTTTAACCCTACAAATCTCTATCTACCTACATTGTTTAATCTATGAAGAGGAGTGACTAAGTTATTGATTCTAAAGTATTGGACTCCAAATGCGAAGGCAAGACAAGGATGGAATCTGAACTAGGCTTGATACTTCCATTTCCATGTCGATATCCAAAACACCTACTGTATATTAATCAAACAAATGTTACAAATGTTATATATATATATATAACATTTGTTTGATTAATATACAGTAGGTGTGATGGATATCGACATGGAAATGGAAGTATTAAGCCTAGTTCAGATAATAAAATAAACTTCTATTTAAATCTGTCTAACCATGTGTTGAGTTTTCTTATAAATATATATATATAAGAAAACTCAACACATGGTTAAACGGTTTTAAGTAGGGGTTTATTTTGACGATATAAATTTACAACTCATTCAGATTGTTGCAAAATAAATAAATACACTCAGAATATTTTTATAAAAACGTTTTTAACAGAAGAAGTAAAGTTTGTATTATTTAAACCGGAAATAAATTAAGAATTGATTCATCAGATCACACAATAATATAATACAGTAAAAGGCATGTTTTGTAACTCCAAATATTAAGAAAAACAAAATATAACAAACACAGTAAAATATATTTTGAAGCAAAACAATATACGTTCTTTTATTCTCACCGACCAGGATACAACCGGATTAGGTCGGATAACAAATTACTGTCCATCAGCCAGGATGTTGTTCTTCTTTGCCAAATTTTTGTGAAGACTTAGTGAATTCTCATGGAAACAAACTCTCCCCTAACAGTTCCCTATTTTCGTCTTTTGTTTGTATGACTTATTTCGGGAATTATTTTTGCAGTCGATAGGGCTTTCTCCGAAGTCTATATGATTTCCGTTTTAGTGGAGTCCTAGTAATCCTAGGACTCCACTAAAACGGAAATCATATCTCCTTTGAGATATCTTGGGAACATTTTCGAAACAGTTCGAAGATATCCAGCAGAGTAGCTAACGGCATCTGAAGTTTGATTTGGTCTCTGGAAGGTAAGAGAATTGTAATTGGTTTGCATGTCGAACCCAAACCGTAGACTCCATAACTACATAATTTGTAACATTTCCAGAAGGGGTAGAATGCGCCCTTAAGTCATTTTTCTTTGCCATTGCAGTCGTCTTTAGCAAGGACGGATTGTTCTGGAGTATATGTGCTTTTCAGTGCTCCATGATGTTGGTTAAATTGTTTCTCCATCACCTTGGGTTAGTTTTGGATTAGAATGGATAACATAAATATGCAAACTTTACGATTCATCAATGCTTTTGCTGGTGAGTTACCATTAGGTGCGTTGAGATTAGTAGCTCTGTAACTACTGAGGATTTTTTTTTAATCATATCACCCCAAGCAAGGCGGTAAAGCCACTGATGTGCAGGGGGATACGTAATAGTGAAAAGATTGGAAAAGAGAAAGCCGGAAACCACATCCTAAACAGGGAACAAGGGAATAGCCTCTTCACCTGTTCAATAGACGTGGATGGAGTGTGAACCGGGCGATAGTTTAGTCTATCTACTCCAATTGCATTATTTCTAATATTTCTTTTGTGGTTCCCTCCCCGTTTCTTATGACTGCCCATTTACCCATGTATATACAAAGTGCTCTATATGTCCATTTGACTGTGGATGAAAAGGTGGTGTTCTAATATGTTGAGTACTATTAAGTGCACAGAAATTTGAACATGAATCTACAATGACGCAGTGCTATTATCAGAAACAAATATCAGTCAGATTCCAAAACGACTGAAAATCTGTTTCAACTTTAGAATTGTTTCATCTGCAAGGATGGGACACATTTAAAAAATTCCAGGTCATTTTCTGTAAGCATCAACAAGTAAAATATAACACTGTCCATTGATAGGTCCAGCGAAATCAATGTGAAAGTGCAACCAGGGTGTTTCAGGAAGAGGCCAGGAGCTCAATGTAGTTTTCCTGTGAGATTTTGGTGCCAGTTTGCAGTTAAAAAATATGCGTGCCAATTCCTCCAGCCGCTTATCCATGTTAGGCCAATAGGCATAGCTGCCTGCTGGCGATTTCATACGGCCAATATCTGGATGACTATAGTTAAATTGCTTGATTCTGTCCTGTAATGAGGATGGGACAATCACGCACTCCACAAAAAAAAAAAAAAAAAAACAGAGAGTCATTGATTCTGACAGTGAAGCTCGACGCAAAACAGAGGTTGAATTCTTTTGTCTGTGCATACTTTTGGCCATTTTGTACGACGGAAATTCATCACTTTTGATAGAACTTGATCGAAAGATGTGGCTTCACATTGTAGAAGTGACTGGTAGATGTAAACACTGAAGTAATTTCTGGCTCCGGGGATACTGCTTCATAGACAGAGTCCTCTGGTACTTTAATTTGTATTGTCATGGGATAGTACTTCAGCATGACCAATTTTATCAGTTCTGTTATAATTTATAGTGAAGGAAGGAGAGACAGAGGAAGGCAGCGGATAACATATTTGCAGGGTCTGATCAGGTGGATGACGGAACGGGGGTTGCCAGGAGCAACAGGAACAAACATACTAAGAGCCACAAGGGATAGGGAGACGTGGAAATCCATGATCGCCTACGTCCTGAAGGGACAGGGCACATAGAAGAAGAAGAAAGTCATAGTTCAATAGTGTAGAAGTCCATCTTTGCAGACGGTTTTCTGTATACACAGAAATACCCTTTTTGTATCTAAAAATACTGAAATAAGGCTTTTGGTCCTTGATCATAGTAAAATGGCGCCCATACAGCATTTTGTGAATGGCAAAACTATTGCTAACTCTTCCTTTTCAATTTAGCTATCTGCAGGTGCCAGGGATTTAGATACATGAGCAATTGCTTTTGGCCATCATCAGGAAAACATGAGAAATTACAGCTTTAACTCTATAATTAAAAGCATGTAAGACTACGACAATATCCATGGATGGGTGGTAGTGTGTCAGCAAAAAGATTTGAAGAATGTAAGGTTTGAAGAATGTAACCTTTGTGAAAGCTGACTGACATGTATCAGATTAGTCCGATGTAATATCTTTTTTCAAATGCTTCATGTGAGGTGCACGAAATCTATGAAGTTCGGGCAAAAAAGCATTGTAGTGTCTAAACCAAGGAAAGAGCGTCATTTTTTTACATTTGTTGGTGCCGGCATTTTTTCTTTATGGCCGAGGTATTTTCTTGGATCTGGTTTTCTACTGTATTTTTTTTTTTCAAATTTAAAACCAAGGTGTTTGATTTTGTTCCGGAAAAACTCACACTTTTCAGCTTTAACACGGAATCCGTATTATTGAATTCGACTGTAAACAGAAAATAAACGCTGCAAAATTTCATCTTGTGAGACAGTTGAAATGATGTTATCAATAAATGCTACAATGTAATAGCTAGAAATGTAACATTTCAAGTTTACTCACCATTTAAATGAATTTGGTCTTCAGAGGCGATTCTCACTATGTGATCTGTTGCAGACAAACATGGCTCTCCAAATAATTTACAAGATAACTGAGTTATTGACGTAATATCTGACGCTGTGTCAAAATGGAAACGACGTGTTGTTCACCAAGAAAAAAACAATATGTTTTCTATGTCTTTTATAGTCCTCTTTGAATGTTGCGGATCCCAAGTTTGTTTACATAGGTTTTCTTTTTCGTCTTTTAACGAATTTCTTGTGGAGTAGACTTACAGCTTTTTTTTTTAATTTAAAAAATGTTCTTGATATCAAATCTGGCGACAAACATTGCACTTATGTTTCTGAAACGGGCAAAAACGTAATTAATGCCAGTTACCACAAAACCAAGTTGACGAAGACTTCTTTTTACTTGTTGCTTGGTCGTTTCCTGTTAACGGAGAGTTTTTTGGTTTTTGCACTAACATGGAAACTCTTTTATTGTTTAAATGATTAGTGCATTCAGTTGTTAGAGCTGGAAGTGCGATGTCTATCATGTTCCAATTTTGAAAGTAGTCTGGTCCGAATATCACAGTGTGATTCAGATGTCAATTCCGCGGTAAAAATCAAACATTTAAACTGCTCCTCTGTGAGGGAATTTAGTTAAAATTTTTCACATTCCCGAATTACGATACCAGCAAGCGTGAAATAAACGTCTTTGTCATTTTTTACTAATTTTCTGTGGATTCTTGTTTAGAAACCACACAAAATAATAACAAAAACAGATATGCAGAGATAAAATGATATATTGAACAAAATATATACAACCTGGGACACAGATTATTAAATACAGGAATACTAGGAATACTGTTAGTAGGAATCAATACATACAATCTTGTAGAACGAAGTAAGTCTGGGTAATGAGTCTATATTCTTACTGACCAAGTAAACGGCAGTACAACTACTCAACTCCTGCTACGCACTCTCTCTAACACTCACTGTGACAATCTATATTTAGCTGTCCCTCCCAGTAAGGGCAACATGTGACACATAAGTCAGTTTTTATAACTGGGATTTCCGAACTATATGTCCCGGCCAAAAAATGTCTGTCTATTTTTGCCCAGTCGTGCTTCTACCCTTCGGCGGAACCACGACTGGGTTATTGCTCTCTTCTCGGAAGCAGAGAGCGCCCTCTGCCCGAAGGCAGAGGGCTGACAGTGAGAAATGCCGTCGCAGCGAGAAAACTCTCTGTGACAATCACTGCGGTTCTATGTAGACAGGATTATATGTACACCTTAGAGGAGTCCATTTATTGTGTAAAAAGGAGTGCTCCCCAACAGAGACAATTAAACCTGTTATTAAACAGTGACTTTTTTTTCCAAAGATCTCCTTTAGCAGTTCTACTGTTTCTGTCAATGTGATGTCCGTTGGCTGCTCTCGTCGGATGCAATTTGTGTAAAGGTCGTGTTTCTGGATTCTCAGTTTTTGAATTAGTTAACAGATTTCCCAATGTTTGTCTTTCTGTGAAAATTCGTTTTGGAAAGTGTCTATCCATCTTTTGTACCACGAAGTAAACGTTTTTTTCCGCTTTCATTGTCGTAATGGAATTCCGTTGTTAGCAATATTATCCAAAGAATTTATGTTCAAATTCATACCTCCTTTTAAAATTTCCAATTGATAATTGAATTGTTGATTGAACTGTTGAGTTATCCTAATCAACTACTGCATTTGGAACTGTTCTTGTTGTTGATTCAATAACCTCTTCCAGTATGTCTGGTGATATTGATATTTTTGCGAGTTTTTGTTTATGTCGTTCTCGTCGGCAAAAATTTGTTGTAAACCTCAAATATTAGGAACAAAATATAACACAGCTAAATATATTTTGAAACAACAATATACTTTTTTTTAATCTCACCGATTAGGATAAAGCAGGATTGTTCCTGTCTACACGTGGTGTGATGTCTAGCATCCACGTTGTTCTTTTTTGTTAAAAGTCAATGAATCGTTAGGAGTGAGTTGTCTCCCCTAACAGCATTCATAAACACACTCAAACATTATTATACATACAAGGCATGCATATGCACATACATAAACAATAACGAATTTTATGAAAATTATACATACACAAAAAAAATTGTAATTGGAAATACGCAAAAAAGGAAACACAGACATGATGTAATTACAATCACATAATTATGTAACAATTTAGTGAATATATACTTACGCAAAATAAGATAGGAATAGATTTTGTACTCCTCACTCTTTTCTAATTAATCTTCTTACATTTATGTAACCCCCTGCACATCAGTGGCGTTTCCGCCTTGCTCGGGGTGAAATGATTAAAAAAAAAAAAAGTCCACAGACAAAATATCAAAGAGGTAGTGAGACAAATAAAGAAAATAATAATAAAAAGAGGAGATAAAATACGCTGCAGTCACAAGTGGGATGTGCGTTGTGGTGCAGTGGATATCGATTTGGAACGACAAATCGCGGTGCCGAGTTCAAGTTCCAGTTGAATTCAATGCATTCACTTGCGCATAAATACCCCCAGGAAAGGTATTAATCCATCTTATCACTCCAATTATGGATTAAATAATAGAACAGATTGGGTTCTATTGCCTTGGCTGGCAGCCAGTCTACTGCAGAAAGCAATGGCAACCTACTGCAGGATAATCTTCACCCCAGTCAGTCATGTCTCTCAAGATATGATCGCTCAAAGCGTGTATCACGTATGGCACTTAACTGACTGACTGACAGTCACAAATAAAATTACACAAAAAATTTCAAAGCTAACAACTATTTTTACAGAGTCCCTTTTAAAAGATTCTCTTTAAACCTTTCGCTTTCTTTAAAAAATTATTCAAAATAAGTGTAAAAATCATCTTGAAACATTTCTGTTTAAAAAAGAAATCGTTGAAAATGACATTTTTCACAATGGAAAATATTATACAGAAATTACCAAAACTTATAAATACAAGGCAGCGGAAGTTGTAAAAAACATTATAGAACCATGTACTCAAAATTACAAAAATAAATTCAATTTTCAGTAGAGTTAAATATAGAAGAAAAATTTTATAGAGAGAAAAAAAAATAAAAATACAATTAATTAATTAAAAACATAAATAATACATAAAAAAATTAAAAAATTAAATTAATAAAATCAATCTAAAAAGTAAATTTATAAATATAAAACATCTATAATTAATTGCAATGGAGAGTTAAATAGTGGTTGAATTAATTATAAATTTAGATTAATTCTACAAATCAAGTAAGGAAATATATTTGGTGACGACATTTAAAAATCACATTATTAGGTTGATTTAAAAGCAGGTATTTACCAGAAAATTTAATTATTTTTTTTTCATCTAAGCATAGCTTACATCTACTTCTAAAGCTAATATGAGTTTGTGATTTATCAACAATCTTCTATTCAATCTTTTTAAAGAAGGTAATTAATTTAAATACATGTTTTTGTTGGCTGGCGTTCTATACATATATATATATATATATATATAATTATGAATTAAATGTACAATTTGTCGAGATAGGAATGAAAATCATTTTCACAAACAACATCCAACATTGCCTGATGACGAGACTCTATCTCGAAACATAGAAATTTTTGTGTAGCAATGTACATTTAAGTCATAATTTTTTATTATATTAAGCTCTACAATGTTATTGTATTGAGCACTGTTTATAAAAAAAATAAATGCCAGGGGACTCAGAATCGTAAAACCTTGGATTCTCTTCATCTGGATTTATATATATATATATATATATATATATATATATATATATATATATATATATAACATGTAAATCCTTACACGAACCCTGTTCCTTGCGCTTAGAAAAAAAATTATAAAACATCTAGTTTCTTAAATTAACCCTGCAAAATGATCTGACAGTCACTTGTCAACACAGCCTTTTGTTTAACTTAAAGTATAGTTAATTACGAATTCTACTATAAATATAACCTCTACGATTTTCTTAATCTCTGAAATCCCACGCTCACCTCTAAATTCTAATCTACTCCCATATGTATCACTTAAATTTATGACTTTTTGGTGACCTCTCGAATTTCTCTCGTCTACCCTCTAACCCCATGTTATAATCAATTGTTAACTTTCTATTGGTATAACTAGACCCACCACCCACCAGAATAAGAGAACAGTAGGTTCATATTTCTTTATGGATCATTTCCTAATTTTTGGAACCGTATATCGACTGATGAAGTCTTAAATAAAAATGTGTAAGGATTTTTTTTTTTACATTGCTGGAATAAATTTTGAATTTATAACCGTTTATGTGTTGAGTTTTCTTCTCAATATATTTGCTCTGGATAATATCTCATGAGTTCTCTATTTCTATCTAATTAATAATTTATATTAATTAGATAAAATCTTTTGGATTATCTTCTCTGTCATCTAGGGTTGCCATTCTCTAATATATATATATATATATATATATATATGGAGAACATAATTTGGATGTTTTTATAAACCCATGAGTAATATTATATTTCGCGGCTCTTATAGACCGCTCCTCAGACAAAATTCATAAAACAATGAATGGGACAAAATTATCCAGAAAAATGTCAATAAAACAGAAAGAAGAAAAAAAGGTGGAAAGGAGATTAACTTAACAGTGTTAGATATTAGCATCTATATTATGTCTAGACGACAAGACGCCCTTGGGCTAGATTTACAAAGACAATTGTTAAGGAAGTCAGTAAATTTTGACTTGGATTTTTAGTTGTCTATTTTAAGATACATGACATTAAAAAGGAAAAATTAATAGTTGAATTTTCGCTAGAAAAAATGATTTGTTAGTTTTTCTTATTAATTCTAACCGTAATACTATTATATTATTACATAAAACTTATTAGTAGTAATAATAACATGATAATAAAGAAACTAATATTTACAATCTTAAATTAAAAATAATAGTAAAAATAATAAAATAATAATAATAATACAGATACTTATAATAAAGACAAAATATAACAATAATTGATAAAAAATACGAAAACAGAAAATGATAATTCACAAAGCCTATTAAAAATACTCTTACATTAAAATAATACAATTAAATAAAATAATAAGTAAGAATAAAATTATATAAAATTATAACTAAGAATAAAAATAAAAATAATAATGATAAAACAATAATAGTAAAGTACACTTGATAACAATAAATATATATATATATATATTTATATATATAATATTTACATTAAAATAATACTATTATATGAAAAATATAAGTAAAAATAACAATATAAAAATGATAATAATAAAAACAATAAAGTAAAGTACACATGATAACAATAATGATAAAGAAAATTTAAAGGTATAAAAGTCTTTAACGGGAAATTCTAGATCATTTTCAAAATCAAACTTTTAAGTTGTTATGGAACCATATGCGTATTTTTATGTCTACATTTAAAAGTTAGTTCATTCCTTTGGTTTAAAAGTTCATATATATATATATATATATATATATATATATATATATATATATATATATATATTATGAATGTACCTATATATGTACAGTCTCTATTTAAGTTGGTTGAACAAATATTTATAGGCCCTGGACGGCGTTGTGTATATTCCAGTATTCGTTAAAGATTTAAAACATCAGATGCTGAATACACCTGATGCCTTGTATGAAAATACGTCTAGATATTCAGTGCTTTACTTTATACCGTGAGCAGATCATTTAGTCAACAACGATAGTCTGCCTTGTCCACGGTCGACATTGAAGATAAAAATCATCACTATAAATACATTATCATTCTCTTTCTTTCTTTCTATTCGTCTATAATTAAAACCCGTTAATTAAATCATATTTTTTTACCACCGGATTGCAATTAAAAAAAAGCCGAGAACGAATATTCCAAGAAATACTACTCAATTCCAAGTTTATGCCTTCGGCGTAAGGTTCGCGTCCATTTTAATGACGCCAGTATGTGGTCTTTTCTTTCAGATACTTTCTTCCTTTCTCTCTCGCTTTCGAAATGACTCACCTTACTCATCCATGCCCGGGTTTTTTGCACTCGCGCCCGCTACAATCGGGAAACGTTTTCGCTACAGTGGAAACCCAATCATGAAATTTTAACAAGTAACCAAGCGATCACATAGGCACAATCATGTTATGATTCCACTAAAGCTGTAAAGACGAGGATCACTTCAAATGTTTATAAATAGTAATCACATAAGCACACTCACATTATATCCCAGCATCATCTTTTATCGAGTACATTCTTAAAGAATCTAACATATTCATCTAGAAAAAACGGTATATTCGTAAAAATGTTCCCAAATCAACATGCTAGATTCACTAAAGTTTATACCTGTTCAGTTTTTTATCAGAAGAGCATTTTTCTCTTAAATAATATTTTTCGAATGTTCGGGCAGATAGACAAATATAAAGAAATATACAGCCTGATGAATCAACGAAACGTCTATTCAAATATGTGTATCCACTAAAATGATGTCGAAAGTGAATAAAATCTGTCCTCTTAAAGAATAAGAAATCCATGATATCTTTAGAATTTTTTTTATTTACGAAACTAAGTCAGAGAAGAGAGGTTATTTGATTGAGTCGATCTAGAACAGAGGTTCTCGATCATTTTATTCTTCTGTACACCTTGAAATTTTTATAGATTCCTGTGTACGCCTAAAAATTGATAATGAAAAAGAAAAAAGTAAATAAAATTTTTATATTTTATTATGAAGTTTTTTTTTTTTAGTAGAATCGATTACTCATAGTGAATTAAACGGAAATAATTTATAAAATGACTTGAGAATAAGCGCTGTAATGCAGTGGATATCGGCTCGAAACGAGAAATCAGGTGAGCCGAGTTCGAATTCCAGTCGTATTCCTTGCTTTCACTTACGCGCAAATACCCTTGGAAAAGGTATTAATCCGTCTCTTCCCTCCAGTTATGGTTTAAATGATAGGACAGCTTTGGCTGGCAACCAGTCTACCGCAGAAAGCAATGGCAACCTACTGCGGGATAATCTTCTGCCCATTCAGTCATCTCTCTTTTTAGACATGATCGCCCAAAGCGTGTATCTCGTATGACACTTAACTAACTGACTGAATTTATAAAATACTTTTTATTTATCTATATTGATTATTACGAAGTAAAAATACACAAAGCTATTCAAAACTATGTACCGATAACCCAAACTAAGCAATACTAATGAGATGGATGAGCTTTTTTTCTTTTAACAAACTCATTTATTTGAGGGGCAAAACGAAGATTGTGCTAAGGAGATTTGAGTTTAGAGATGTATGTTGATTTCATTCCTAGCAACACTGAAAATGGTGACTTACAAAAACATATTAAGAGAAATAATAACAGCGCAAGAATAACATGCTAGATTCTCTAAAATTTATATCTGCTTAGTTTCGTATCAGAAGAGCATTTTTTTTTTTAATCATTTCACCCCGAGCAAGGCGGAAACGCCACTGATGTGCAAGGGGCTACATAAATGTAGCGCTGGTTTTAGGCACTAGTCTCATCGGAGGCGTAGGCTCGAATCCCAACCGATATTTTGGATGTGCGTTGTGGTGCACTGGATTTTTTTTTTTTAATCATTTCACCCCGAGCAAGGCGGAAACGCCACTGATGTGCAGGGGACTACATAAATGTAAAAAGATTAATTAGAAAAGAGTGAGGAGTACAAACTAGTTAGAAAGGAACAATAGAAAGCTGAGAAAGCAGGTGCGATGACAGATACATAGGTAGAGAGAAAGGGAAGGTTATACAGGGGTGGGGAGAGAGCTAGAGTCCAGAGTTAGTAGATGAGTATTGACTTTGCATTTAAATTTCTGGAGGTTGTAGTCGTCAGGAAAGCAAGAATACGGGAGCGAGTTCCACAGGCGGGAAGTGCGAGAGAAGAATCTGCAGGAGTAGAATTGTCGTCTGCATTTGGCTAACCTGACTGTGAATGGGTGGGACCCAGTTGCCAGTCTGGTTGCACGAGTAAGCTCCTGTTGAGGAGGCAGCAGTGACTTAAGCTCGTCCGAGCACTCTAATGTTCGGGCCGATAGACAAAAATAAAGAAATATACAGCCTGATAAATAAACGAAATGTCTATTCAATATGAGTATCCACTTAAATGATGTCTAAAGTGACTAAAATCTGTTCGCTGAAAGAATAAGAAATCCATGATATCTTTAGAAATTGCTCTTGAGTACGAAACTCAGCTAGAGAAAAGACGTTATTCTGCTTTGACTGATCGGTTGAGTCGATCTAGAGCAGAGGTTCTCAATCATTTTGTTCTTCTGTACCCCTTAGAATTTTTATAGATACCTGTGTACGCCTAAAAATTGTGAATGAAAAAGATAAAAATTAAATAAATTTTTTATATATTTTATGAAGTAGAGTCGATTACTGATAACGTCAGTGAATTAAACGCAATTAAATTATAAAAGGTTGTGCGTTGTAGTGCAGTGGATATCGGCTCAGAACGAGAAAGCGGGGAGCCGAGTTCGAATTCCAGTTGAATTCATTGCATTCACATACGCACAAATACCCTTGGGAAATGTGTTAATCCGTCTCTTCCTTACAGTCGTGGGTTAAATAAAAGGACGGATTAGGCTCTACAGCCTTGGCTGGCAACCAGTATACCGCAGAAAGCAATGACAACAGCGGGATAATCATCTGCCCAGTCAGTCATGTCTCTATCGAGACATGATCGCCCAAGGGTGTTTCACGTATGCCACTTAAATGACTGACTGAATTTATAAAAGATTGTGCTAAGGAAATTTCAGTTAGGATATGTATGTTCGTTTGATTGCTAACAACAGTGAAAATGGTGACTTACAAAACATGTTAAGAGAAATAACAAGAGTGCCAAAATAGCAGGATTAGCATTATCAGTATTGGCGTCATGATAGTGAAAATTACCCCATTTTGATATAACTGAATTCTTTCTCTTTTCCAATCATTTTAATCTTTTTTTTTCTTTTTTTTTTTTTCAATTGGAGTAGATAGACTAAACTATCGCCCGGTCTACACTCCTCCCACGTCTGTTGAACAGGTGGAGAGGCTCATCCCTTGTTCCCTGTTTAAGATGTGGTTTCCGGCTTTCTCTTTTCCAATCTTTTAACTCTTTTTTTTTCAATTGGAGAAGATAAACTAAACTATCGCCGGTCCACACTCCACACACGTCTGTTGAACAGGTGAAGAGGGTCATCCCTTGTTCCCTGTTTAGTATGTGGTTTCCGGCTTTCTCTTTTCCAATATTTTAACACTTTTTTTTTCAATTGGAGTAGATAGACTAAACTATCGCCCGGTCCACACTCCACACACGTCTGTTGAACAGGTGAAGAGGGTCATCCCTTGTTCCCTGTTTAGTATGTGGTTTCCGGCTTTCTCTTTTCCAATCTTTTAACTCTTTTTTTTTTCAATTGGAGTAGATAGACTAAACTATCGCCCGGTTCACACTCCAAACACGTCTGTTGAACAGGTAAAGAGGGTCAGCCCTTGTTCCCTGTTTAGGATGTGGTTTCCGGCTTTCTCTTTTCCAATATTTTAACCCTTTTTTTTCAATTGCAGTAGATAGACTAAACTATCACCCGGTCCACACTCCTCCCACGTCTGTTGAACAGGTGATGAGGCTCATCCCTTGTTCCCTGTTTAGGATGTGGTTTTCGCCTTTCTCATTTCCAATGTTTTAACTCTTTTTTTTTCAATTGGAGAAGATAGACTAAACTATCGCCCGGTCTACACTCCTTCCACGTCTGTTGAACAGGTGAAGAGGCTCATCCCTTGTTCCCTGTTTAGTATGTGGTTTCCGGCTTTCTCTTTTCCAATATTTTAACACTTTTTTTTTCAATTGGAGTAGATAGACTAAACTATCGCCCGGTCCACACTCCACACACGTCTGTTGAACAGGTGAAGAGGGTCATCCCTTGTTCCCTGTTTAGTATGTGGTTTCCGGCTTTCTCTTTTCCAATCTTTTAACTCTTTTTTTTTTTCAATTGGAGTAGATAGACTAAACTATCGCCCGGTTCACACTCCAAACACGTCTGTTGAACAGGTAAAGAGGGTCATCCCTTGTTCCCTGTTTAGGATGTGGTTTCCGGCTTTCTCTTTTCCAATATTTTAACCCTTTTTTTTCAATTGCAGTAGATAGACTAAACTATCACCCGGTCCACACTCCTCCCACGTCTGTTGAACAGGTGATGAGGCTCATCCCTTGTTCCCTGTTTAGGATGTGGTTTTCGCCTTTCTCATTTCCAATGTTTTAACTCTTTTTTTTTCAATTGGAGAAGATAGACTAAACTATCGCCCGGTCTACACTCCTTCCACGTCTGTTGAACAGGTGAAGAGGCTCATCCCTTGTTCCCTGTTTAGTATGTGGTTTCCGGCTTTCTCTTTTCCAATATTTTAACACTTTTTTTTTCAATTGGAGTAGATAGACTAAACTATCGCCCGGTCCACACTCCACACACGTCTGTTGAACAGGTGAAGAGGGTCATCCCTTGTTCCCTGTTTAGTATGTGGTTTCCGGCTTTCTCTTTTCCAATCTTTTAACTCTTTTTTTTTTTCAATTGGAGTAGATAGACTAAACTATCGCCCGGTTCACACTCCAAACACGTCTGTTGAACAGGTAAAGAGGGTCATCCCTTGTTCCCTGTTTAGGATGTGGTTTCCGGCTTTCTCTTTTCCAATATTTTAACGCTTTTTTTTTTCCCAATTAGAGTAGATAGACTAAACTATCGCCCGGTTCACACTCCAAACACGTCTGTTGAACAGGTAAAGAGGGTCATCCCTTGTTCCCTGTTTAGGATGTGGTTTCCGGCTTTCTCTTTTCCAATATTTTAACCCTTTTTTTTCAATTGCAGTAGATAGACTAAACTATCACCCGGTCCACACTCCTCCCACGTCTGTTGAACAGGTGATGAGGCTCATCCCTTGTTCCCTGTTTAGGATGTGGTTTTCGCCTTTCTCATTTCCAATGTTTTAACTCTTTTTTTTTCAATTGGAGAAGATAGACTAAACTATCGCCCGGTCTACACTCCTTCCACGTCTGTTGAACAGGTGAAGAGGCTCATCCCTTGTTCCCTGTTTAGTATGTGGTTTCCGGCTTTCTCTTTTCCAATATTTTAACGCTTTTTTTTCCCAATTAGAGTAGATAGACTAAACTATCGCCCGGTCCACACTCCACACACGTCTGTTGAACAGGTGAAGAGGGTCATCCCTTGTTCCCTGTTTAGTATGTGGTTTCCGGCTTTCTCTTTTCCAATATTTTAACGCTTTTTTTTTTCCCAATTAGAGTAGATAGACTAAACTATCGCCCGGTCCACACTCCACACACGTCTGTTGAACAGGTGAAGAGGCTCATCCCTTGTTCCCTGTTTAGTATGTGGTTTCCGGCTTTCTCTTTTCCAATATTTTAACGCTTTTTTTTTTCCCAATTAGAGTAGATAGACTAAACTATCGCCCGGTCCACACTCCACACACGTCTGTTGAACAGGTGAAGAGGCTCATCCCTTGTTCCCTGTTTAGTATGTGGTTTCCGGCTTTCTCTTTTCCAATCGTTTAACACTTTTTTTTTTTCAATTGGAGTAGATAGACTAAACTATCGCCCGGTTCACACTCCACACACGTCTGTTGAACAGGTGAAGAGGGTCATCCCTTGTTCCCTGTTTAGTATGTGGTTTCCGGCTTTCTCTTTTCCAATATTTTAACGCTTTTTTTTTTCCCAATTAGAGTAGATAGACTAAACTATCGCCCGGTCCACACTCCACACACGTCTGTTGAACAGGTGAAGAGGCTCATCCCTTGTTCCCTGTTTAGTATGTGGTTTCCGGCTTTCTCTTTTCCAATATTTTAACGCTTTTTTTTTTCCCAATTAGAGTAGATAGACTAAACTATCGCCCGGTCCACACTCCACACACGTCTGTTGAACAGGTGAAGAGGGTCATCCCTTGTTCCCTGTTTAGTATGTGGTTTCCGGCTTTCTCTTTTCCAATCTTTTAACACTTTTTTTTTTTCAATTGGAGTAGATAGACTAAACTATCGCCCGGTTCACACTCCACACACGTCTGTTGAACAGGTGAAGAGGGTCATCCCTTGTTCCCTGTTTAGGATGTGGTTACCGGCTTTCTCTTTTCCAATCTTTTAACTCTTTTTTTTTTCAATTGGAGAAGATGACTAAACTATCGCCCGGTCCACACTCCACACATGTCTGTTGAACAGGTGAAGAGGGTCATCCCTTGTTCCCTGTTTAGGATGTGGTTACCGGCTTTCTCTTTTCCAATCTTTTAACTCTTTTTTTTTTCAATTGGAGTAGATAGACTAAACTATCGCCCGGTCCACACTCCACACACGTCTGTTGAACAGGTGAAGAGGGTCATCCCTTGTTCCCTGTTTAGGATGTGGTTACCGGCTTTCTCTTTTCCAATCTTTTAACTCTTTTTTTTTTCAATTGGAGAAGATGACTAAACTATCGCCCGGTTCACACTCCACACACGTCTGTTGAACAGGTAAAGAGGCTCATCCCTTGTTCCCTGTTTAGGATGTGGTTTCCGGCTTTCTCTTTTCCAATCTTTTAACTCTTTTTTTTTTCAATTGGAGTAGATAGACTAAACTATCGCCCGGTCCACACTCCACACACGTCTGTTGAACAGGTGAAGAGGCTCATCCCTTGTTCCCTGTTTAGGATGTGGTTACCGGCTTTCTCTTTTCCAACCTTTTCACTCTTACGTAACCCCCTGCGCATCAGAGGCGTTATCGCCTTGCTTGGGGTGATATGATTTAAACAAAAAAAGCTTTTTAAAGAACAGAGTTTCCATCCATTGTATTTCACAGTAGTGGTTATTCTTTAGGAATCAATGTACAACTGGCGTTTTGTTTCTGTTAAGTATAGAATTATATTGTCCTTCAAAGTAGGATCCTTTTACTTCGACGATTTTGCTGTAAGGCCTCATCGTTTTCTTGAAGGCCTCATGGGAGTCATT
Source organism: Ascarosepion bandense (assembly GCA_037127315.1). Classification (NCBI taxonomy): domain Eukaryota; kingdom Metazoa; phylum Mollusca; class Cephalopoda; order Sepiida; family Sepiidae; genus Ascarosepion; species Ascarosepion bandense. Next base: position 6,883,649 of record JBBBDQ010001026.1, on the reverse strand, counting down.
CCAATGTGACGGTGTTCAGAAATACGTACGTGTAGTTTCAGATGGTAACGCATCCATAATCAAGTGCTATAAGCTAGCTTGAAATTCAGTGCATATCCTTTTACCGAAGTGTAAAAAACCTCGTTTTTCATAGCGTTAAATATGTTGGATTTCGTGCCAAAGAAATTGCATTTACAGGGAGTTTTATTGCACTACTTTATTCAAAAGAAATGTGCAGTTGAAGCACACATGATTCTTGTTAAGACTTACAAAGACCATACTCTGTCAAAGCAACATGCAGAGATTGGTTTAGACTCTTCCAAAGTAATGATTTCGATGTTAAAGGTACAGAACGTTCTGGCGAACCAAAAAGTACGAAGACCAAAAATTCGAGGCATTACTTCAGGAAAACCCATGTAAGACACAAGCTGAATTGTACAATCATTAGAAGTTGATTACTCAACAGTTTCAAAAAGTTTAAAAGCATTAGGAATTATTTGAAAACAAGGACATTGTGTACCGTTCGAGTGGAAGCCAAGAAATGTTGAAAGGTGTATTGTCACGTGTTAACAGCTGCTTCAACGGTGGATTCAGATATGTGTATTTCATCAGTAGCTGCTCAAACCGACCGAAACCATCACGAAAGATTGCTATCGGCTACAATTGATACGTTTGAGCCGAGCATTGTAAAAAAAAAAGAAAACCGACCATTACACGATCAGAGACTGGATAAAAACGATTTTCCAGCATGACAACTCTAGACTACACGTTGAAAACGAGTGAGAAAAACGATTTCAAAACGCCTAAATGAGATGGATGATTTGGATAGACGTTCCATTTATTTATGAAAGAGTACATCTATTTTCACCTACTGGCCAAAATATTTAAGAAATCTTAATAGAGAAAAATATGGGAACTCCGACAGTATAGAAAACTGCATTCTCCTCTGGGAGAACTCATTAAATCTGGCATGCTTTTACCGCTAGGCTTCGAGTTCTTTGATGACTAAGCAAAGTTGAAAAGTATCTTTAACCGCTCGCTCTTTTCTCTCTTGAAATAGACGTAACTGCTCAGTTTACTATCTTAACGTGAAGAAAGGAATACATTTTTTATTAATTGTTTTGACTTGATTACATTAAGCGGACACCCACACACGCATACATGAGAAGGAATAGAAAAATGCATTAAAAAAGAATCAAACACGTGCACAATAGAAATAAAATAAAATAATAAAAGTACGGGGTACGTATGGATGGAATAATGGAATAATATTACGTATGGATGGAATAATGGAATAATATTACGTATGGATGGAATAATGGAATAATATTACGCATGGATAGAATAATGGAATAATATTTCGTATGGATGGAATAATGGAATAATATTACGTATGGATGGAATAATGGAATAATATTACGTATGGATGGAATAATGGAATAATATTACGCATGGATGGAATAATGGAATAATATTACGCATGGATGGAATAATGGAATAATATTTCGCATGGATGGAATAATGGAATAATATTACGTATGGATGGAATAATGGAATAATATTTCGTATGGATGGAATAATGGAATAATATTACGTATGGATTGAATAATGGAATAATATTAGGCATGGATGGAATAATGGAATAATATTTCGCATGGATGGAATAATGGAATAATATTACGTATGGATGGAATAATGGAATAATATTTCGTATGGATGGAATAATGGAATAATATTACGTATGGATGGAATAATGGAATAATATTTCGTATGGATGGAATAATGGAATAATATTACGTATGGATTGAATAATGGAATAATATTACGTATGGATTGAATAATGGAATAATATTACGCATGGATGGAATAATGGAATATTATTTCGTATGGATGGAATAATGGAATAATATTACGTATGGATGGAATAATGGAATAATATTTCGTATGGATGGAATAATGGAATAATATTACGCATGGATGGAATAATGGAATAATATTTCGTATGGATGGAATAATGGAATAATATTACGTATGGATGGAATAATGGAATAATATTTCGTATGGATGGAATAATGGAATAATATTACGTATGGATGGAATAATGGAATAATATTACGCATGGATGGAATAATGGAATAATATTTCGTATGGATGGAATAATGGAATAATATTACGTATGGATGGAATAATGGAATAATATTTCGTATGGATGGAATAATGGAATAATATTACGTATGGATGGAAAAAAGGAATAATATTACGGATGGATGGAATAATGGAATAATATTACGTATAGATGGAATAAGGGAATAATATTAAGTATGTATGGAATAATGGAATAATATTACGTATATATGGAATAATGGAATAATATTACGTATGGATGGAATAATATTCCGTATCCAAAGAAAAACTATTCTTAAAAAAGTGCTCAGTACAAAACATTTCAAAACCCTTCAACTTGAACTAAACCTCATCACATGACATGACACAAGAAGTGTCGAAACAAAATGGCTACTTTTGTAGCGATATTATAACATATTCATTATTCGGACTATTGTCCACATCTTTGTTGCCATTTGTACGAAGTTTCGGCCGTTGTATGCTCCGGCCTTCTTCAGGTGCTAGGAATTTCGAACCGAACCCTTTATTACAATCACTGAGATATATCATCTCCATCTCTAGAGCCTAGATCGGAAATCATCTGCCTGTAACTTTAGCGTAGTATTGAACTCACAACTTTAAGAGTCAGGTCAGGAAACAAACCAACGTCTATATCCACTGAGTCACTGTCCTTAAGGACACATGACCCAGTGAAAGAAAAAAATATATATTGTCATCCGCAGACAGATGTTTCGCCGTATCACAGCTCATCAGTAAGGTTAGACTCCGATTGCTTTTTTACCCAGGATTGAAACCCGACCGAAATGGCGTCAGTCGGCGACTCTACCCCTGGGCTATGGGCGTTCGGTGGAAGTAGGCAGACTTTTTAGCGCGTATCGTTATACGCGCCCAATAGCTAGAGCGCTCTATTTTATTTCACTGAATGAGCGATGCGTACACGCCAGAGTATCTACTGTTTATCAGTCTACTATTTTTCCAGAGTGCTATATATATATATATATATAGAGAGAGAGAGAGACAGACAGACAGACAGACAGAGAGAAGTAGAGAGAGACATATTCTGTACATCTATCAATTTTCCCATCGTTTTCCATGTCTCTCCGGATATTTTACGCATCACTCAAAATCGATTGACTTATGAAATCCTTCTCGCACGTAAACAAGAAAACCTATCACTAAAATGTAAACACCGTAGTACAAGATTGAACCGTAAATTCTATTCTAATAGTTTCGTTTCTCGAATTTCTCGCATGTGGAACTATTTTCCTGTTTCTTATTTCACTGCTAATCAAAAATTTAAATGTAACGTCAATCACCATCTTCTGTTTTGTGAAACCTGTTATTCATTGTCTTTTCTTTAATTTAATATTTCTCTTCGCTTTAACTCCCAGTACCTTATTGCGTCTTAGTGGCATTGTTACTTTGCTTTGAGTGAAAAAGTAAAAAAAAAATACTGTTGATTAAATGGCAAGAACTTTGAAAGCTTTTGTTAGTTTCATGAGTAAATCATGTCTCATACGTCACAAATTTTAATCCAAAATGTCTTTCTTCTCGACTGATAGCTTTGCTTATGGACATTAATGATATTCACCCTATTCCCCCACTAGAGCGAGATGTGACACAAAGTTGGTTTTTAATATGGAAAGCCCGGACGCATACGAGCGGGCAAAGGAACAAAAATTCTCCAGTCCCCGCCACCGCCGGTCGCGCTGGCCCCGGTGACGAGCACCTGGTCCACTCCTCGATATACTGTTCACCGAGATCGGGCATCTACTCAGTATAATTTTTCTCAGTTGCATATCTGTCCGAGGACAGAGCCACAACTGAACCGCAATCAGAGAAGTTCGAGGACAGCGACGAAACTAGGAGATGATTTAAAATGTGCCAGTTATGCACATTAATTCTGGATTTGAAACCTGTTAACGCTTCAAATCTTGTTTTGACTCATCAACAAATCTCTATCTTGAACTTTTTGACATTTTTCATATTTCAATCATACGAGGAATCACCGAAAATATCATCATTTATCCATCGCACCCAGTGGTGCATAGGGCAGCAACTTTTTGCTGCTGTTTCTGGAACAACCTGTTTTTTACGGGGCAGGGTTGTTAGCCCTGCACCCAACGCGCAAACCTGGAGGATCGGTGAAACATTCTTGGTCCTTACGTTTACAGCACCTCGTATTCCCAAGTGGTCACCCATTTAAGTACTGACCAGACTCTGATGTTGCTTAATTTCGGTGATCGGACGGGAACCAGTGTATTCAACACGATATAGCCGTAGACACCGAAAAGATACAGATAGCAATAAATTGATTGAAAATTAAATGCAACGAAAGCTGGAATCACAATGTAAGCGAGTTGGCTGTAGATAGCGCATGATAGATGGAGCGAGGTCTTTCCTGGTGCAGCACAAGGAGCTGTTCACTTTCCCGCCGTCTTTACTGAACGATCGCGTGTGTTGATTACTGAGTAAATATTAATATATATAAGAAAACATCTAAACTAATTTAAAAATGGAATTTTGTCTGTGTGTGTGTGTGTGTGTGTGTGTGTGTGTGTGTGTCGTTACCTATAGACTCCGAAACGGCTGAACCGTTTTCTTGAAAATTTACACAGTTGTACTATAAGCGTCTGCGAGTGTTATGTCGAGGTACCCCCGATAAATATCGAAAATCGATAATCGAAAAACTCGGATTATAGAAGGAATGGTCAGATTTTAATCATATTTGATACACTCATAGACAAAGACATAAGAAACGATATTCAGAAGTTTCAAGGTTGCAGTTCTTAAAATAGTGCAGAAAATCGATGATATATATATATATATATAAAAGGCAAGATGTTTGTGTGTGTGTCTGTTTATCTGCCTGTCTGTATTTTTTTTCAGCCCTTTTATTTTAGTTTTTGCTTCGGGTTTGGCTCTAAGTAGGTATAATTGTAGTTCTTAATCTCAACCATGATACCATTTACTCGGGAGACTTATTTAGCCTTCAAAATTCAGTTTACGATGAAAAAACTTTTTTGATATCGATACCAGGAAATCAAAATTTGACTTACATCCATTCATTTTTCTTTCAGTTTACGGTTTCGCTTTAACTGGAAACAACTATTGCTTTTTAGTCTTTCGTGCCAACGTCCAAAGAGTCTGAGCTCCAGGACCATGGATTAGTTTTAAAGCTTTCATTACACCCGAGCAAAGCCGGGCTAGACTGCTAGTTAATATATATAAGAAGGCATAATATATAAGAAAACATTAGATTAAGTTGTAAGAAAAAGATAACACTCACTCGGCGGTTATTCCAGCTGTATTTCAACGGTGAGGATACAGACAACAATATATTATATCGTGTTTCTTTACGACATTTACATTGATAGTTTCCAAAACGACTTAATGATCAAAGTTAAATATCGATTAAGATAAAGCATAAGTAGAAAAACATCAATTGATTTTTATTTATCTAAATATATATATAGTATAGAAGTAAATAAGTAGCTAACCTAAAACCAACGGACCTAACTAGGTTTCACCTAATCGATCATCAGGCCAACTGGTGTACTGAAGTTAGCAAAAGAAAGTGAAAAGAAAGGATTGAGCATAAATGTCAAGAAAACTGAATGCATGATCATCAGCAAAAAGTGGAGACCAAGATGCCAACTGCAAGTTGGAGAATCTAAAATAAAACAAGTAAAAATTCAAATGCCTGGGAACTGTTTTGACAAAAGATGGAAAATGCGACACGAAGATCCAAAGACGCATTGGCATGGCAAAAGACGCATTTCAGAAGCTAAGCAAAGGACTGAAAGACAGGAAAATCTCATTAGAAACAAAGAAAAGAGTGTTGTATTGCTATGTGATGTCTGTCCTTTTGTATGGAAGTGAATATTGGACGATCTCATTAAAGATGAAGAAGAGGCTTGAGACAGCAGAAATGTGGTTTTACAGGAGGATGCTAAGAATACTATAGACTGATGGAAGTGAATGCTGGACTATCTCCTCAAGGATGAAGGAGAGACTTGAGGCAGCAGAAATGTGGTTTTACAGAAGGATGCTAAGAATACCATAGACTGATGGAAGTGAATGCTGGACGATCTCCTCAAGGATGAAGGAGAGACTTGAGGCAGCAGAAATGTGGTTTTACAGAAGGATGCTAAGAATACCATAGACTGATGGAAGTGAATGCTGGACGATCTCCTCAAGGATGAAGGAGAGACTTGAGGCAGCAGAAATGTGGTTTTACAGAAGGATACTAAGAATACCATAGACTGATGGAAGTGAATGCTGGACGATCTCCTCAAGGGTGAAGGAGAGACTTGAGGCAGCAGAAATGTGGTTTTACAGAAGGATGCGGAGGACAGAGCACGTGTGCAACGATGAGGTGTTGGAAAGGATGCAAACGAGAAGAAAACTGATACTAAATATCAGGAAGAGACAAATGTGCTTCCCTGGGACATGTAATGAGGAAGAAAGGCCTGGAGAACTTGACACTTCCAGGTTGGATAAATGGAAGAAAAGACAGGGGAAATCAGCGCGAGACGTACTTGTTAGGTCTAAGCAAATGGTTGAGAGAGCGGTGCTTAGAAGAGAGACCAAGAGAAAAATTATTGAGTGCGACAAGAGACAGAGCCAAGTCGAAGTCCGTGATCGCGTGCGTCCTGAAGGTACACAACTCATGAAAAAGAAGTATAACAATGAATGCTGGGTAATGTTATCAAAGATAAACAGATTTGGAGATCCGGTTCTACAGAAGGATGCTGAGACTATCATAGGCGGAACTGGTAATCAACGAGGAAAAATTTGACAGTTGATATAATTTTTACGATATAGATATTAAGAAAAGTGGTTGGAAAATTTGACAGTCCCTAGAAAATAGAAGGAAAAATGGACAGACGAAAGCAGGGAGTAACCTACCTAACGGAAGTTTGTAAATTGGTGGCAGAAAAAATATTTGGAGGAAGAATCTTACTAAGAGATATACAATAAAGGATGTCGTGGAGAGCTATGATCACGTAAGAGGGAAGTAGAATGTTTACTGGATTTTAATTATTTTTCCAGTAGAAAGCATCGAGTAATTTAAATAATTAACTTGTGTCTATGGATAGCAGAACAGATTGTTAGGGGGACATCAGGTCAGTCAGTTGCTATATGTGATACATGCTTGAGCGATCATGTCTCTTTCTATACATGACTGACTAGGCAGAAGATTTCTTTCTGCTGTTGACTGGTTGCTAACCAAGGCTATACAACCCAATCTGTCCTGTTCTTCAACACATATCGGCACGAAGACGATGTGGATTCATGTAATATACTAACTTGGACGCTGATGTGATTGACAGATACATCCGGTCGTAGATAAACTCAACAAAGTGACACCCGGAAAAGCAAAAATTTTAATACATTACCTCGAACGGCGATGGAGCGGTGGAAACAATTGACAGATACATCCGGCCGTAGATAAAGTCAACAAATTGTCAACCAGAAAAGCAATGCTTGGTTGTAAGCCGTGACCAATGGAAACCAAGCATTGCATGGTTGAAAAGCCGTGGCCATGTGGGTTGCGTGGGAGTTTTAAAATATATAATGTCTAGAATTTTAGATGAAAAGAATGGCCATTGGCTTCCGACTCCCGATGGTCCCTTCGTGTGTGAACACTCTCCGATGCTCTTCTTCTCCACACAAGAGTCACTGTCGAAGAATATAAATATAAGAATATATTTTTATGTATACATGTTCCTGAATGTTTTTTAGCTGAAGAATATAACATACATACCTTTTGCAAGGGTCAGTCAGTTAAGTGCCATACGTGATACAAGCTTTGGCGATCATGTCTCAAAAGCGACATGACTGACTGGGTAAAAGATTACCCCGCAGTAGCTTGCCATTATTTTACGCAGTAGACTGGTTGCCAATCAAGGCTATAGAACCCAATTTGTTCTGTTATTTAACCCATAACTGGAGGGAAGAGACGGATCAATACCTTTACCAAGGTATTTGTGCATAAGTGAATGCAATGAATTTAACTGGAATTCGAACTCGGATTCCCGATTTCTCGTTCTGAGCCGATATCCACTACACCACAACGCAAGGGTATTTGTGCGTAATAGGAATGAAACGAATTCAGCAACGAGTAATCTAACTGATGAGTTTGTGTGAATTGACGACGGAATAAGAAATTGAATAGACAATATGGCAATAAATGTCCCTTAGTTCTATAAAGAACAGGAGATTATGTTATTGGTAATGGCAATGATACACGTTTCCCTTTAAGGAAAACGTCTATTGAACCGGTGTTGAGGCTCATCCCTTGTTCCCTGTTTAGGATGTGGTTTCCGGCTTTCTCTTTTCCAATCTGTTCACTCTTACGTAGCCCCCTGCACACCAGTGGCCTTACCGCCTTGCTTGGGGTGATGTGATTTAAAAAAAAAAATATTTAGCATTCTGTGACCGAGCAGCCTTTCGTTTGAATTTCATAACTATCTTTTTTCTGAAAGCAATTTTTCAGTAAAATTGGTTGCTCAAGGATGCAGAAAATAAGGTCCGTTTCTTGTACCTGACTAAGTAATATCTTCTACCGTTACAAGAGTCAGTCAGTCAGTTAAGTGCCATACGTGATACACGCTTGGGCGATCATGTCTTAAAAAAGTGTCATGACTGACTGGGTTGAAGATTATCGAGCAATAGGTTACCATTGTTCCTCTCCTACTATACTAAAGCTTTTTCTTATACATGATCCATATACCGATGTATTTAAAATGTTTTGTATTTACTGATGGAGAGCCATGATAGCCCAGGGACCTGAACGGACACTGCTCGTAAAAGTAATCGTCTACTTCCCGAAACCTTTGACTTATTTTCATTTCCTCTAACCATTTTTATGGGCCATCCATAACGACCAGCGCAAGATTCAATTTCATTTCTCAGTAGTTTTTCAACTCTCTGAAAAGGCACAGATGCATAACTTTTGACAATATCTGCTCTGTTATCTTCCCAAACTGCAAAACGTTTTATCTGACACATTGTCCTTTTGCTTATGACTACTATATTCTGCTTACTGATCAGAACTGAGTAGGCCATTTGAATATCAAGGACCCAGACGATTTAATGTTTTATTCTTCAGGACGGATTAATGAATTTACTTTAACCCATTGGTCTGTATTGTAAAAATTCAGTTGGTTGGAATATTTCTTACGTCTTTCGTACTTTTCATTTGCTAGGCTTATCTTTTTACACTAATTTATAGCTCTACATCCCAAGATTCACTGATAGTTGAGAAATATTGAATGAGGTTGCTGTAGATGGGAGTATGTGCACATCATTAAGAACATGAGTTGTAATGTGGTGGTATGAAGCGTAATATGAAGTTTATTTCCTTCTCGTAAATGTGATATAACTGTAGTATGAATCGGTTAATTAAAAATGCAGCTTTTCTACAGGTGAGGACACAGTAACTAATATCGGAACGTCTTTTCGACGAATCGCTGGCGATCGGAAAACTGGTCTCAGCTGGGAAACTTATTTTTCTGTAAAAAAAAAAAGATAAAAAAAAACTTTACTTTCACGGATAGTGCTAGAAAAAACATTATGAGAGTGTAAACGTAAGATGACTTTGCAATTGAAAAGGTCAAGATTTGATAAGTTTAGCTCAGGGGTTTTCAAATTGTGGCAGCGGACCACAGGGGTCCGTAAGAATAAGATAGGGGTCAGTGGATTAATTCATCACGTGAAATTATAAATTGCATGTCTGCATATTTATTTTTACTTATTAATGTTATCAAATGAAAATTTAAATTTATCAGTTTAAAGTAAGCTTAAAACCAGTTTTTACTACGTTAATGCAAAAGTATGAGCTATTTTTAGTAAAAATTTATGTATAAATTTCATAAGCGTTTATAGTGTGTCCCTAGACGAAAACTTGAAATATAAAGGTGTCCGTAAGTAAAAAAAAAAAAGGGGTCCGTAAGTCAAAAAGTTTGAAAACCCCTGGTTTAGCTGATGGGGGTGAACAGGAATTCGTTCTCATTTAGGGTTTACGGGAATGTTTTTCAAAATTTTACTAACTGAGATTTTTTTGAAGATCTTGAGACAAGACAAATTGAAAAATATGTTATTGCTTTTTTATAAGTTTTGAAAAATTATCTATTATTTGATTCTTCATTGCAAAAAGACATGATGTAATCACTGATCAATTAAAAGGATATCCTGTGTATACGTTGTCTTTTCAGTGTGTTTGCAATCATGGTACTTCCCATTTTTTCGTATTTTTAGCTTTTAATAAATATTCTTTTTGTCATTTCCCCTAAACCCAGTTCTGAAGTCTATTATCTCAAGCACGTTAGGTGCGTTATGGCTTGCTTTCCTCTGTCCCTCCTTCAATCTGTTTATGAACAACACATTTTCTAAACCCTCTCTCCTCTTTATGTACCATAGAAATTAAAAATGATCATATTTTCTCTGGGAGTTTCTATTGTAGAAAATGATTTTTCTTATATATTACTCTTTTCTAAATGATCATGTTTCTAGTCGTTTTCTAAGTCGATATTTTTCATATTGTTTTTCATTTTTTTTTTCATTTTATTTCTGTTATCCACCTAGGAGTCCTCAATAACGGAGAATCTGTAATGTGATAGATCCCGACTTAGCAGCTCGGATACAGCCACTTTCTCACCGGAGCAATGTGGCTTCTCTGTGTCTCTTCTACAAATACTTTCACGCATTCTGGTGCCCACTATGTAGAAATTTACTCGAGCCACAAGATTAGCAACTAGGTCCCACCCTTTTTCTGTAAAAAAAAAAATAAATTGTAAACGCAACTCCTACTCCATCAGCTTATTTCCTCGCACTTCCTGCCTGTGGAATTCCTTTCCATTTACTTGTTTTCCCGACAGCTATAATCTCCAAGAATTTAAATATAAAATCAATAGTCATCTCCTATTTCACTAATCTGCACCCTCTCACTCATACTCCTTTCTCCGTCCACTCCACTCTCATCAGTATTCTCATCGTTCTCTTACCCACTTCCTGACACACCCTATAACCTGTCACTCTTTCTCATAACTTTCTTCCTAAAACAGTGACAGTAAAATGCCTTGCATGGGGCGATATGATCACATAAAAAAAATCGTATTTTCTTCGGTTTTCAGTTGTGTTTTGACTGAACATTTTTTAAAATGATGATTAGAATTTTATTGAGGGGATCTTTATCACAATGGTCCCCCTTTAAAGCAACCCACAAAATTCTTAATAATTTCCACCCTACTACACTTGTTGCATTTCCTCTGATATATCTGAAACCTCGGAATTCTTTAAGGCGACTTCTGTTAGGGTCGTTTACGCCATATCATAACGACGAAATAACTACCTGTCTTTTTCATTTTTCCTAAATTAACCATTAATCACTGATGCCAATTCTTCTAGATTCTTCAACAATCATGCAACACACGATGATTCGTCGCAACAATTCCCATAGCATCAATGGCAGCAGTTACTGTTACATTTGTGACGGTGCTAGTCAGGGCCGTTGACAACTATTGAATTCTGCTTCTACGTGGTAAACGCCGTTCTTTTAAAACAATATTTTTCGTATCGATTGAGTCGAGCAAGAAAGATAACAAAACAACTAGAAAAGAAAAGAGAAGTAAGAAGGACGTAAGGTAGGAGATAGTGAGGAGATATAAAAGAGAGAAAGGATGGAAAGAATCGGAAGTGACGAAGAGAAAGAAGATATAGAAATAAAGGAGAAGGAGGAGGAGGAGGAGGAGGAGGAGGAATAAGTTGAAAATAAGTTAGTAGAAGAGAGCAGGCAAAAAGAAAGAAAGAAAAATTGTAGAAGGATGAGTTGAGAGGGATGAAAAACAAAAGAAGGGAAGAAAAAGTTAAAACGATATGCAAAAAGAAAGAAATATATGTAAAAAGAAAGAAATTAAACAGTATTAGAAGAAGAAGAAGAAAGATGAGGAGGAGGTAAAGAAGAAGAGAAAGAAACAAAAGCTGAAAGAAAAAGGAATGTCAAGAAAATAATAACAATAATAATTGAGAGAAGAAGAAGAAAAAGAAGAATTTTGCTCAGAAAGAATAAGAGAAGTAAAAACGAATCGAAAAAGAAAAAGAAAAACTAAAAACGAATAAGAAATGAGGCAGTAATAATGTTTAGAAGAAAAAGAAAAGAAGAAGACAAAGAAAAAGAAGTGAAAGGAGAAAAGAAAAAGAAATGAGAAGAAGAAAAGAAGAAGAAATAATAAGTGAAATAAGAAGAAAAGAAGAACAAAAAATAAGAAAAAAGGAGAAGAAAAAAGAAGAAAAGAAGAACGGAAGAAAAAAAAAGGAAGAAAAGAAGAAGAATTACAGAAGAAGAAGAAAATAAGAAAGGAAAAAGAAGAAAAAAGAAGAAAAGAAGATGGAAAGAAGAAGAAAATAAGAAGAAGAAGAAAAAAGAAAGGAAAAAGAAAAGAAGAATAAGAAGAAGAAAAGAAAAAGAAGAACAAGAAGGAAGAAGAAAAGAAGAACAAGGAAAAGAAATAAAAGCGAAGAAGAAGAAAAAAGAACGAGAAGGAAGAAGAAAAAGGACAAGAAGAAGAAGAAGAAGAAGAAGAAGAAGAAAGAGACGGAGAAGGGGATTAAAATAATAGTGGGTTGAAAAAGAATGAGAAAAAAGGAGATTTTTTGGTTTGTTTTTTTTTTTTTTTTTTTCTTCTTTAATGAGAGACAAAATGAAAGAGATGTAGCGACAAAAAGATGAATGGAGAACAAATGTAAGAAAATCAAGAAATCCGAACAGGTAAAAATGAGAAAATTCAAATATCTAATGATCAAAGGAAACCATGAATAGCAGGTTTTGGTACGTTGAACTCAACGCATCTGACGTTGTCACTTTTCTCTTTTCAATGTTTCTTTTTCTGTCTCAATCGACCTTTAACTATTCTAGTCGTTTCGGTAAAGCATAAACTGATGTTTAGTTTTTTATTTTTTATTTTTTTATTTTTTTGTTTGTTTTGTTTTTTCTTTCTTGATGTCATTCCATCTTCTCTTCTTTTACGTTTTCTCCTATTTTTTTCATTTCGACATTTTCTTCTTTCCCTAACGGTCTTTATTCAGTCTTTTTTTTTTTTTAACGCGGAACTCGCCATTCCTTATTCTACCTCCTTCCAATATTAACAATTTATTATTATTATTATTATTATTATTATTATTATTATTATTATTATTATTATTATTATTGCACTTTTGTATTTTCCTTTTGCTCTCCGTTTTAAAACTTCATCTTTCTCTTTCTCTTATCCAACCCACTTTTCCGACACGCTTCTTCATCTTTATATGCTTCACATATTGTTTTCCTTGTTACGCCCCTACTTTGCCTTTCTTTCTTTTTTCCTTCTTTCGTTCTTTCTTTTTTTTTTGTTTCTTTCAAGAATTATTCTCCTTCCTTCATTCTACGCCTTCCATATATTTTAGTGCTTTTTCTCATTCTCTCATCTACACGTCTTTCCTCTTTTCTCCTTCTCCTTCATTTGTTTGTTTCGCTTCTTCTTTTTTTTCTTGTGTAGTTTTAACAGTTTCTTTCTCTTTCTCTTTCATTCTTTTTTATTCTCCTTTTGTAATCTCGCTTCAATTTTCCTTCTTTTTTAACTTCGCAATTTTTCTATAATTTTTATTTTTTTTAAATTATGCGTTTTTTAGTAATGCCTTTCATTTTTTAAATTCATTTTTATTTTTCTTCTTTTTCAATCTTTACACAATTTAATTCATTTTTTGTCTTTCTTTTTGCTTCAGGTTTTCTTTCCTTTCTTTTAAGTTTTCTATCATTATTTCTTTTATATTTTTGTAATATTTTTCCTTCTTTTACTTTTTTCTTCCTTCATTTTTTTTTTTTTACATAATTTTCTTTTCTCGTTCTTTTTCTTTTTCTGGATTAAATCATTCTTTTCTACTCTTTTCTTCAAGTTTTCTTTCATTGATTCATTTTTTCCTTCATGACATTTTTCTTCTCTTACTTCCCGTCGTTTTGTTTTTTCCACTTTCTTATTCTTCATGTTCTTTTTCTTCTTCTTTTCATTATTATTATTATTATTATTATTATTATTATTAGTAGTAGTAGTAGTAGTAGTAGTAGTAGTAGTAGTAGTAGTGCATCTATTTACTAACCAGTATCCAAACAAATGGATACTGTACGGGTTTTTTGTGACAACCTTTCAAACGAGGACAGCCTAGTTGCTTATGAACTAATTTTCGAAATATAAAGTATTAATTGAGATCGAACCCTCACAATTAAGACCAATGGGAAATAAACATTTATCTCTGCTACGAGGCAAGATCCACTACTGACGCTATAAAACACGACTGCAACCACTGTTTTCGCTTGATTATTACTGCCACTATATTGTTCCCCTGTACAGGTGAATTGTTTTTAGTATCATGTACAGCATCAATAGATTTATAGCCTGATTGATGACAGAAATTGTTATTTCTTTCCCAGTGGGGACAATAGTAACGGTTCGATTCAGTAGAAAAGCAACGGTTTCTTGTGCTCGTTTCAAATGTACGAATTTCCGACAACTTTATGAAACGGACACAGAATAATCCTCAGCCTGAGTATTAGGTATACATGATGATTAATACATTTATATGGAAGCTGCTTGCGTGGGTAAATGCGAATGTCTAAGCTTCTCAAATCAAAGTGGCCTTGTGACAAATTTATTCTAGCTTTAATAAATAAATATAGATATGTGTGGCAGTTATGTATGTTTAACTATATTGAAGAGCCGCACTGATAATAAGATAAGATTGCGAATGCTTATTTTACGATCAAACATATCCTCCTCAATCAGGTGTTTGGCGCAACACAATCTTAATTACTTTATTTTTTTTTTTGCTAGATTTTATCATTTGATGTATTTATCACAGGATTCCTGTTCAAAGATAAACTGATAAAATATATTTACATTTTCGCGATATCAGATTTTTTTTTCTAATCATTTTCCCAATTTTTTTCTTCTTTATTTTACTAATTCCATCTATTTTGGTTTCTTTTATCCTTTTTTTTCTCTTTCGTCTATTTAACCTTTATTTATTGCTTCTCTTTCTTTTTTTATGTTTGTTCTTTTTTTCTTTTTTTAATTTGCCTATATTCAGTTACTTTTATTTCAAATCCAATTCTTGTAGTTGTTGTTCTTGTAGATCTCCAACATCATCATCATCATCTCTAAATTCTTCTCACTCTCTTCTTTCTTCTTCTTTTGCGTCATTCATCATCATCATTATCATCACCGCCATCATTACCGCGACATTCTTCTCACCTCTTTCTTTCTTTCTTTCTTTCTTTCTTTCTTTCTTTCTTTCTTATTAAACATTCATCATCATAATCATACCTACAGAATTCTACTTCTTCGTTGTCATTCCTCATCATCATCATCATCATCATCTTTAGCCTCTTTTCACACCCTTTCTTCTTTTTGTTCTTTTTTGATATTCATAACAATCATCATCATCATCATTATCATCATCATCTTCTTTTCACACTCTTCTTTCTTTTTTCTCTTCTTCTTCATCATCATAATCATCATCAATTTACCTTCTTCTCACTTCCTTTTTTCTTCTTCTTTGTCATTCATCATCATCACCACTTTCTTATACTTAGTCTTCTTCTCCTTCTTCTTCTTCTTCTTCTTCTTCTTATTATTATTATTATTATTATTATTATTATTATTATTTAATCCCATTATATTTGCATTTTCACTTTTTCTGAGAAAAACAACTTCTTTTTTTCTTATGTCGTCTTTTAATCAACTCCTCAAACTCTCTTTCCTTCATAATTTCCCTCTTTTTCTTCTTCTTTTTCATTTCTCTCTTTTTGTCTTTTATTTGTCTTTTTGCCCCTCCTCCTCTTCTTCCTCCTCTCCTTAATACTCCTTCAACGATCTATCAAGCCAACTACTACTACTACTACTACTAGTGCTATTAATTGCTTTCTCTCTTTCTTTTTACCTTTGCGATGTAAATCTTACAAACGACAACTACAACAAATCTACACACTAGTGTCTCTGCTTCTCCAGT
>JBBBDQ010001026.1:6795000-6862500 GCA_037127315.1 Ascarosepion bandense | reverse complement strand
GTTTTTCGTCTCTGTTAGACTAATTTCTAGTATTTGTGTATACATCTGAGTTGAGATGGTATTTACAATATTTATATTTTTCGGACTGTTTTCCTCATTTTTATTACCATATTTACCACGTTTCTGTCGCTTCGGTTATCTTCAGACGTGTGGACCATATTTTTTATCTTGCACCTGAAGAAGGCCTGCGGGTACAAAGGCCAAAACGTCGTAAACATCGAATAAAAATAAGAACAACAGTTCAAACAGTGTAAATAATATAATCATTTAGTAATTAAAATAGCAAACGACGTTACTATGAACACTTCTGGTTTTGTATCGTACGACTAAATTTCGACAAGGTAGATATAATTTTTTTATTTTTCTTTATTAATAATGCGAATAAAAACAATCTAAACAAAAGTTGCATATATGGTAGTTTTTAAATGTTTAATCATAATTAAGGCAGAAGGTTAGAAGTGGCTTCACTTTGTCTGTTCTATAAATACTTCCATGGCTACTGCTACAACGAGCTTGAGTCACTGGTGCCTCTGCAACAGGTGTTTACTCGTGCAACCAGACTGGTAACTGGGTCTCACCCATTCACAGATCAACCAAATAAAGACGACAATTTTACTCCTTCAGCTTCTTTTCCCGCACTTCCCGCCTGTGGAACTCGCTTCCTTATTCTTGCTTTCCTGACGGCTACAACCTCCAGGAATTTAAATGCAAGTTCAATTCTCATCTGTTAACTCCTTGACCCTAATTCTTTCCACACCGTCCTGTTGATCCTTTCCTTTCCCGCCGCCTTTGCAACTCTCATCACACCTGTATTCCCATCCTTCTCTTGCTCCTTTCTAACTGGTTCGTCCTTCTCCTCATTCTCCTCTAATCCTTTTACTCTTATGTAGCCCCCTGCACATCAGTGGCGTTACCGCCTTGTTCGGGGTGATATGATTATAAAAAAAATTCTCTGCACCACAAGGCACATATAAAGAGTTATCTAATAATATAGGCCCTGTACAATTGTTATGAACTGTGAAATAAGTTATGTCCCGAAAGTATCCACCCGATAACCAATTGTGTTGCTATGATATAACTATCAGAAAATATATATAGCAATCAGAATGAACGATATTGTTGCCAACCAAGGCTATTGAATCCAATCTTTCTTGCTATATAACCCATGATTGGGGGGAGAAGAGACGGATTAATAGCTTTCCCAATGTTATTTGCACGGAAGTGAATGCAAGGAATTCAAATGGAATTCGAACTCGGCTCGCCGATTTCGCGTTTCAAGCTGAACCAGACTGGCAACTGTGTCTCACCCATTCACAGTTAGATCAACCAAATAAAGACGACAATTCTACTCCTGCAACTTCTTTTCCCGCACTTCCCGCCTGTGGAACTCGTTTCCTTACTCTTGACTTCCTGGCGGCTACAACCTCCAGGAATTTAAATGCAAGGTCAATACTCATCTGTTAACTACTTGACCCTAATTCTTTCCACACCGTCCTGTTGATCCTTTTCTTTCTCTCCACCTTCGCAACTCTCATCACACCTGGATTTACATCCTTCTCTTGCTCCTTTCTAACTGGTACGTCTTTCTCTTCACTCTCTTCTACTTAATCTTTTTTACTCTTATGTAGTGTCATCACACCTGTATTCCCATCCTTCTCTTGCTCCTTTCTAACTGGTTCGTCTTTCTCTTCACTCTCTTCTACTTAATCTTTTTTACTCTTATGTAGAGTCATCATACCTGTATTCCCATCCTTCTCTTGCTCCTTTGGATGGTAGATTTATATATGTGCAGGATGGATTCAGACAGGAAAAACTTCCTGGCCTTGCACAGTGAATTGACCTTCTTAGGAGCGAATTTAGCTATGGATTCGATATAGTCATTCCAATTGATGTCCGCTGAATGTGTTAAGCCAAGGACGCGTTGTGTTTTGCTCTCAGGGAGGATAGCCTGATCCATGCTAATGGTGGGTCGGAGCGGTTGTCTATGATGGTTAATAGATAGCAGTTTATAACGGAAAAACTAATGTCTTGTAAGTTTTCATTTAATTTTTGATGTGACATTTCGACTAAATATATAAATCTATCATTCGTCTGCGCATTGAATACTTTTGCCACATCTGGTCGGATGCTCCTGTTATTCATCACACCTGTATTTCCATCCTTCTCTTGCTCCTTTCTAACTGGTTCGTCCTTCTCCTCACTCTCCTCTCCTCTAATTATTTTACTCTTATGTAACCCCAATTCGACAAAATCCAAAGAAGGATCTCCAATATAATCAATCCTGACTTGGCTGCCCGTCTCCAGTCCTTTTCTCACAGACGTGAAGTGGCTTTCCTCTGCGTTCCCTACAAGTATTTTCATGGCAACTGCACTGACGAGCTTTTTCTCTAGTTCCAAGACCACGTGCATTAACGCGTGCTACTAGATTGACATCAAGATCCCACCCATTTACCGTCGAAATAGTTACATGTAACCACCTCATATACTCTAATAGTTTCTTTTCTCGCACTTCCCAACTGTGGAACTCCGTTCCGTTTGCTTGCTTCCCTGATAGCTACAATCTCCAAAATTTTAAAGGCAACGTCAATTGTCATCTTCTATCTCCTTGATTTAAGCCTTCTCTTATCCTTTCTTCGAAATCTCCTATTCCTTGTTGTTGTTTTTTTTTCTCACACTGTAATCTCATGCGCAATAGTGGCGGTCCTGCATTGATTGGGGTGAAATGATTATAAAAATTATTAAATATAAAACATCAAATTATGCAAAAATATCTTGGTCATGACTTTGTATTAAAGACGACTGTTATTTTTTAACTGAAAGTCTACTTTTTATTGTTATGGCGCCCTATCTACTGTGGAGTGGACTCTTCCTCCTTCAATAAATACTAACCTTCCGGGGAGGCAATTTGGAGGCAGTCGTGACGCAGTGCAACTATACACTTCGGACGTACACTTCTTTTTTACTGACTAATAACACTCTTACTTTGTATAGGCAGTACTGTGCAAAAGTATTGGGACAAGAACAATTTCATCTTTTTTTAGGCATATTGACAGAAAATAAATGGTTTCATTAAAGTAAGTTTATTTGATTTAGTCGACAAATGCTTTAACAAGAAAAATACTTGTTACAAAATATTTAATACAATAGCCTTTTGCTTTGATAACAGCTTTCCGTCAGGCATTGACATCACAAGCTTCTTCAATGTATCTAATGGTATCTCCTGCCAAGCAGCTTGTATTTTTTCCAAAATGTGTCTTGTAAAGTAACATTAGACTTATCAATTTTTTTATCCAAAATATCTCATAGAAGTTCAATAGGATTGAGGCCAATTCAAATTCCGAAGCCTTCCTTCCTCTTCCTTTTTAGTTAAATAATTCTCACAAAGCTTTGGCTTTTCACCCAATATTTGAATTTCAGTGAGATTTTTAGAAAAATCACCCTTGTCCTAATACTTTTGCACACTATTGGCAGTGTGCAAAAGTGTTAGGACAGGGATGATTTTAAACTTTATTTTGATGCCTCATAAAAGATAAAACAGTTCTTGTCCTAATACTTTTGCACAGTACTGTTTATTCTCTTATTCTAATACACTGGTTGAACCTACCTTCTTATTTCCATGTTTTCTTCCTGGCCCTTACAAGCCACAACATTTATATATCTGCTTGAGGGATATGAATTTTATTTCTATTTTCTAAACATGGTCAGCATACTCTGACCATGTTCATAGTTGATGTTATTGAGTGTTGGCATTTTTTTTTTTATCAGTGCTTCCATTATTTTTAGATTTTTTTACCTGTGCTTTTTACTTGCATTTTCTACAAGTATAACGCGGATGGCGTTTGTTAGAGCATAGTGTTTCATTTATCATATATTCATATATAAAAACAGAATAACATCTATCATATTTTATTACATTAAATCTCCCAAGGAAATTGGTATGAAATGGTCCATAAGAAGTTGATGTACCGTTAAGCAAACATATCAAATCAATCAAGTTCTGTTCGGACAGCTTCTTTCCAAGAACTACTGATTTGTGGCACAGACTCCCGACAGGATGATCTCCCAATTATTACAATGTGGACATCTTCTAGAATTGACGGTTATCATTCCTCTATAATCTTATAAGCTGTAGTACTAGCATTGACTTACGCTCATACATCCCCATATATTAATGCTCTTCCCTAACTGGCTCTTTGGGCTTTTTTTTTTTAATGAACATTGTATATGGATAAAGACAAAAGGAAACCTTATCCGATGCGTTTCGTACATTGTAGGACTTTATCAAGGCAAAATTAATTATATATATACAGAATACATCCCAGAAATGTCTTCCCGATAATTGTTAGATATTAGTGACAAAGATATATATATATATATTAATCAGCCACATACAAGCCTGTTTCGATGTATCACAGCTCATCAGTGTGGTTAGACATATCCACTTGCTTCTGGACGGGATCGAAAACTCGACCGATTTGGTGTCCGAGTCTCTACTCCCTAAGCCATCGGCGCATGGGTTCAGAGAAGGGATTTAACGTCTTGTATGTAAGCAGTGTATACAGACGCCAGTCACCGAGAGAACTCAATTAATTTCTGAAGAGTCACGCATATATATATATATATATATATATATATATATATATAGACAGAGAGAGAGAGAGAGAGATAGAGACACAGACAGACAGACAGAGAAATAGCTCCTATAATTGGCTCCACCATAATTGGTAGACATTAATAGCAATGGTGTTTTCATCTATCAATTTCTGGGAGGTAATCATAGGAGGTATTTTTGCTGCAGCCTATATAAATATTTAAATTTGTTGACATTACGATACATTTCAGAGGAGATATGGTTATTGCGATGAATCGAAAATTGTGTTATATACGCTTGATTTGACTTCCTTTAGACTGTTTGCCATTCGTGGTCGAGCGGTCTAAGACGCGCCCGCTCAATTGGTGGTTTTCCCTATGTGGGGTCACAGGTTCGACGCTTGCCGAATGACGAATATTTTTGAAACAAAAAATTATTGTAAATAATCAGGCTGGTATAAATATATATACTGTTTGATTCTAAACAGAACAACTACTTAAATACGAGTATCGATCAAAATAATTATATATATATATATATATATATATATATATATATATATACATAACTTTTAGCCTACATTTATTGATACCTGTTAGAATTTAAATTTATTACACCTGATACTCTTATTCCTAGCGGCCACCCTTGACCCCTCGGGCAAGCTGCCTTCCCTCAACTACTATGTTTAGGGTGCTACTATTCTCTGTCTCTCCCATTCTTGACCCTTTCCTTTCCTAACCAACTATCCTTGCCTTTTTCTTTTTATTTATGGTCACACTAGAATTTTTTTCATTTTACATTCGCTGGGGTTGAAAAAAAAATCAGGTTCTAAGAACCTGTAGAAATGGCTATTCTCCAAATGTAAAATATTAGATTTAAGTATGAAATAAAAATATATGCATATGTATTATCCTATGTCTATAGCACGACTCGGTGTTTTATGCAGTATCCAATCATCAGGTGTATATTATGAATTAACTGATCTAGGATTTGAATTTCTGGTTCTTGCACTATTTCTGGTAGCTATATATTACTGGGATGCTATTTTGCAATTATATTAGTCATGTCTCGAAAAAGTGTGGAACACGTATGGCACTTAACTGATATATGAATGAATTAATCACAATCTGAAATTTGGCAAGGCAATTTTCACAAATAACCCTGCCTATATTGCAGATACGGAAAGGAAACTACAAGACCTCCTACAGAAGACACGGAAAGGAAACTACAAGGCCTCCTACGAAAAGTAGCGGTGGAGAGTGACAAAAAAAGACTACAAATAAACTTCAAGAAAACTGAATGCATGGTCATCAGCAAAAAGTGCAACCCAAAATGCCAAATACAGGTGGGGACATCAGAATCAAGCAAGTACAAAAATTTAAATACCTAGAAAGTGTTCTAACAGGAGATGGAAAGTGCGACACAGAGATCCGAAGGCGAATTGGCATGGAAAATGACGCGTTCCAGAAGCTGAGTAAAGTACTAACACACAGAAAAATTTCACTAGAAACAAAGAAAAGAGTGCTGGATTGCTATGTGATGTCAGTTCTTCAATACGACAATGAATGCTGGAAAATATCGAAAATGAGGACAACAATGGAAGCAGCGGAAATGTGGTTCTACAGAAGGATGCTGCGGATATCGTGGACTGAGCATGCAAGCAACGATGAGGTGTTGGAAAGAATGACAACAAAAAGGAAATTAATACTGAGCACCAGGAAGAGACAACTGAAGTTCCTGGGACACGCAATAAGGAAGGAGAGCTTGGAGAACATGATACTGACTGGTCAGATAGAAGGAAAGAGAGACAGAGGAAGGCAGCGGATAACATATTTGCAGGGCCTGATCAGGTGGATGACGGAACGGGGTTTGCCAGGAGTAACAGGAGCAAACATACTAAGAGCCACAAGCGATAGGGAGACGTGGAGAACTATGAACGTCTACGTCCTGAAGGGACAGGGCACATAGAAGAAGAAGAAAAAGAACCCTGCCTAAGGTATTAGCTATTAACCTTCCTTTTAATTTAATCGTTATATAAATTTCTAGCATGAATTTATTGATACCTGTTAGAATTTAAACTTATTAATATTAAATTTATACTATTAAATTTATGCCTAGCAGCTACCCTTGACCCTCAGGCAAGCTGCCTTCCCTCAACTACTATGTTTAAGGTGCTACTATTCTCTCTCTCCCTCCCATTCTTGACCCTTTCCTTTCCTAACCAACCATCCTTGCCTCTTCCTTTCTTTATTTCTGATTACACTAGAATATTTTCAAATTTACATCCGGCTGGGATTGAATAAAACAAGTTCTAAAAACCGATAGAAATGACTATTACCCAAATGTAAAATATTGGCTTCAGATATAAAATGAATATATATATGTACTAGCAGTATAACCCGGCGGTGCTCGGGTGTAACGAAAGCTTTAAAACTAATCCATGGTCCTGGAGCTCACACTCTTTGGACGTTGGCATAAAAGACTAAAAAGCAATAGTTGTTTCCAGTTAAAGCGAAACCGTAAACTGAAAGAAAAATGAATGGATGTAAGTCAAATTTTGATTTCCTGCTATTGATATCAAATAAGTTTTTTTCATCGTAAACTGAATTTTGAAAGCTAAATAAGTCCTCTGGGTAAATGCTATCATGGCTGAGACTAAGAACTACAATTATACCGAAGCAAAAATTAAAATAAAAGATACAGACATACAGGCAAATAAACGGACACACACACAAACATCTTGCCTTTTATATATACATATTATCGATTTTCTGTACTATTGTACTATTGTACAATTTAACCTTGAAAATGCTGAATATCATTTCTTATGTCTTTGTCTATGAGTGTATCAAATTTGATTAAAATCGGACCACTCCTTCATTAACCCGATTTTTTCAATTATCGATTTTTGATATTTATCAGGGGCACCTCGACACAAAACGTAACAAGAAAACTCGCAGACGCTTATAGTAAAACTGTGTAAATTTTCAAGAAAATCGGTTCAGCCGTTTTGGAGTCTATAGGTAACGGACAAACACACACGCACACACACACACACACGCACGCGCGTGCGCGCGCGCGCACTAAGTTCCATTTATAAATAAGTTTAGATGTGTGCGTGTGTTTGAAAATATCTATCTGGGTAAGTATCCTAGGTTTTTAGATTTTTCTTATTATCTATTTATGTGTATACGACTGTCTTTTACTTCTAATGTCTACGGATAATGTGTTTTTGAATTAATCTAAATCAGTTTAAATCTTATCCCCTGTCTAAAACCATCAAAATTCCACCATATATATATATATATATATATATATATATATATGGTCGAATATATATGGTCGAATATATATATATATATATATATATATATATATATATATTCTACTTCGTTCCCATCGTTCTTCCTCATACAAACACGTTCAGGTAAACACTGACACAAACCGATAAATGTTCAAGAAAGATAGCCTACACTTATACACTTATATCTTCACATTTAGAAGTGCAACTTACAGCCGTTAAATATTTACTAATCTCTCGTACGCATGCGCAACATTATGTTCTTGTTAATAAGTTCGCTCGTGCTGGCAAACTGAGAAGGAATAGAGAAAAAAAAAATCCCGCTCTGTTGGCTTCCACAAGTCGCTTTTCACCGACAATCAATGATGCGAATTAAGATCACTCTTTCTTTTTCAATTTCTATCCGTCAAACACGCATGCACGCACACATAAACGCTCGCACACATGCACAGACCAACACACGCATATAAGTCATTTTAATTCGTATTTCACTCAGTTTATGCCTATATTTTTGATACCTTCTACGTTTACACCATATTCTGATCACCTTGTTACAACGCACCTCGCTCTACATCTCACTTTATCTATCTATCTTCATTTATCTTGATTAACCCATAAATATATTTCTTATTCTGAAAAAATAGATTACCTCTCTATTTCTGAAAAGATAGATTACCTCTCTATTTATAGCATTCGTTCATATATATAGACAGATCTGTTTTACTGTATCACACTCATCAGTACGGTTAGACAGCCGATTGCTTTTTAACCAGGATTGAAACCCGACCGAATGGGCATCATTCAGCGATTCTACCTCTGAGCTCCGAGCTTTCGGTAAAAGGAGGTGGAGATTTTAGCGTGTATATTATCATTATATACGCCCAAAGAACGGAAGTTATAACGTGTTATATATATATATATATATATATATATATATATATATATATATATATATAAAACTCTCCTTCTTTGATTCTATGCGCCTATGGTTTAGCGGTTAGCGAAACCAAGTGGCACCAAACCAAGTTGAGTTTCAATCCCGGCCAGAAGCAAGTGGATCTCTAGCTATAACAATGAGCTGTGATACAGCGAAACAGGCTTGTATGTGGATGACGAATATGTATAGGCACCTCGAGGTGGTATAATAGTTAGCAAGCTTGTTTCTCTAGAATCATTACTATTGTGTAGTGAGTTCGGTCTACGGTGGGTGTCCCATACTTTCGGCCTTGTGCCACATCTAAGCTACACTTAGAAAATCACTATATATATATATATATAAATAATTGGTTGTGTGGTATATTCTGGGAATATCTACCTATCTACAGTGTGCAATGCACAATTGTCACCCATTTGTAATTTTAACTCCGCGCATGCGCTTTTTAACTTATTAATTTTGCCGTCTGTAAAATCAGTTGGACACCATCTGTAAGAAAACGCACTCTGACACAATACAGGCTACCAGAAATTTGGGAACAGTATACTCTACTGCTTGGCATTCACTCCGGCACCTTCAATACCAACATTATAGAGTTTGGCTGCCAATCTGAGGATAGCGCAGAGAATTCTGAAAGAATTGGATGATATATCCAGTCAACATCATTCTGTTTAGTGTGATCACTAGTGACAACAATATTATACCTTTATTCATGTTCTCACAAGTCCTCATACTCAACACGGAGGCCGACATTAAGTGCCTTGAGAAGATAATGCTGCCTTGGTCAAAGCAGGTGGCTACTGGAAGACCCTAGGCCTGGCAACATAATTTTGCGCCATGCCACGCATGCAGGAGAACACTGTTATGACTGTCTGACAATTTCTGCAACCACATCACCCCATACATCTGACCATCTAACTAGACAAACTTCACCCACCTTGGTAATAATGTGTGGGGCTTAGTTGAGTGAGAGACCAAAAAAAAAAATCTCCTCGTAACATCTAAGGTAGAAATGACCGCAAGAATTATGACAGAATTCACCATTTTAAGCAAAGGAGATTCTGGAACCGTCTGGAGGCCGCAGTTGCAGCCAATAACAATTTTCTTGAAAGAAATTTTCTCTTTAATTATTTCAAGTTATTTTTTGTGTAAGTTTGTTAAATATATCTGCTAAAATGAGGTGCCAGTGTTTATTTCATTTTTGCATCATTTAAACGACAATTTATGCATTTTTCTATCTATCTATCTATCTATCTATCTATCTATCTATCTATCTATCTATCTATCTATCTATGCAATTCTGATTATATTATCTATCTATCTATCTATCTATCTATCTATCTATCTATCTATCTATCTTAGACCCTTCATTATCTATCTATCTATCTATCTATCTATCTATCTATCTATCTATCTATCTATCTATCTATCCTTACTTGATTTTGAAACTTGTATGATTCTTATCATTTTTTCGAGTCTGTCTCTGTTTGTTCAACTATTTCTCCCTATCTTTCTCTCTCTTTCTCTCTCTCTCTCTCTCTCTCTCTCTTTCTGTGTATTTATATTCTATGAGAGAGACATTTTTTATTCAGTCCCTGTACGAAGGCCAGATAAGATAATTGATTTCCTCCTTTCTCTCTTTCAGATATATATATATATATATATATATATATATATATATATATATATATATGTGTATATATATGTGTGTGTGTGTGTTTTAATGGGTATTTATCTAACTGAATCATTCTATATTTCTCGGTCTTTGTGGGCAGGGGGTCTTAATCCAGGTTTTAAAGTATTGATTTTCTGTGCACACAAGTCCTCTCCAAATTTGCGCAATACAACCGACCTTACAACCAACGTAGTTCGCTGCTCATCTGTATATTTGTAAAATCTTCAATACCTACACAGTAAACATATCTCGCTACATAGAATCCTTGTCCCTCTAATTTGTCAATAACTTATCTATAGAACAAATGTCTCTCTATCTATTTCACAGTATTTTAATCTCTCTCTCTCTTTCTCTGTCTATTTATTTTTTGCCTCGTTTTCATTTCTGCTTTCACCTCTCCCCACGACCATTCCCTCCCTTTTAAAGTTTTAGTCCTTTATCTCAATTTCTGCGCGATAATCTCTCTGTTTTTCTATTAAATCGATGTAGTCCCTTCCGTTTGTTTTCTCTATTTCCCCTCTCTCTTTATGCTTATTTGACACCTTAACTCACTCCACCTACTTACTCTCAATCTTTCTTGATTTTCTTCTTCCTCTCTGGAACCACCCACCCCGTCATCGATTTTCTTATTGCTTTCCCTTTCACCCTAACAAGTTCGCTTTCTCATACTTCACCCCCATTTCTCCTCTTTAGCTTACCTGTTTCGTCCTCCTGCTGCTACTTACTCTCACTCTCATTGTTCTTCCTCCTAATTTCCTCTCTCTCTCTCTCTCTCTCTCTCTCTCCCCCCTCTCTTTAGTTATATGCTTCTTTATAGCCTGCATTTTCCCCTCGGTAGATATTGTAACCTTCCTACTCTCTCCTTCTTCCCCTATCTATTTTTCAAGCTTATCTCTAAAATTGCTTCTTCTTTTCTTTTCTTTCAACTTTGTCTTTCATTTTATCTTTTTTTTTTCATTCTTTTAATCTCTTTTATCTCTCTCACTCTTGCCACTTTTCTTTTTCATCTCATATCTCACCTTCTTTCTCTATAATCTTTTATCTCTCACTCACTCTTTCTTTACCTCTCTCTTTGATTAAATGCTTCTTTTCAGCATTTATATTTTGTATAATACTCCCTGTCTACCCCCTTTACCCCCTCCGTGTCTACGGCGATTTTATAAGCGTGGCAAAAGGCTTAAATAATAGTGACCCAGTGGGTATCGAACTCACTATTCAATTATCATTGTTCTAGAGAGACGAGCTAGCTAACCATTGCTCCTCGTCAAGGTGATCCCCCTCTCTTCATCTAAGATTAACTATCTATCTTGGCACTCTGCTTCTTTTTTTTTTTAGTTTAACTCCAAAACGACGACATCTTTCCTTCTCTCCTAAAAGTTAGCCTCTTTCATCTTTTCCTTTCATCCTAAATTCATCTTCTCATTCTTTCTTTCCTAATTGATTTTTCTCTCTTCCAAACATTTTAAACCACCTATTTTTTTATCTCACCCTTCCTCTTCTTCCTCTCTATCTTTCTCCCTCTCATTTTCTTGCTCTTTTATTTCTACTTCTCTCTTTCTCTGTGTGTGTGTTTCTCCTCTTCTCTTTTTCTGTTATCAAACGCCTCACTTTCTACTTGTTCCAGCTTATATCCGAAATGGTATCTTCACTTTTTCTCTCTTATAAGTTCGCCTCTTCCACGTTCGTCTCTCACCTTAACTCCAATTCCAATAATTTTTTGCTAGTCTTCTATATTTCCCTATTCACACATGCATTCTCTTCTCTATTCCCCTTTCATTTCACTCATCTGCTATGCTCAACTCTCCGTTTTATCGCCTTCTCTCTCTTCAACTCTTCTTCTCCTTCCCTGACCCCGTCTGTGCCTTTTTTATTTCCCCACACCTCTTTTAACCAGTTGCTACAAAAACGGGAAGAAAAAAAATTGTTGGGTGTGGTTGTTTTCTTTTTTCTTTTCTTGATATCAATCACTTAATTTTTTTTTCTGTCGATTCTTTCAAAGTGTTCATTCAATTTACTGTTGAAAAAATGGATATATAATGTAATAAAGAAACGTTTTACGGATTACACACACACACACACACACACACACACACACACACACACATATATATATATATATATATATATATATATATTGATCCATAATTCACAAGGACAGTTTTGCTTCATTTCATTCATATAATTATTTATTTTACGCACACACAAACACATATTTATATATAGAAAGATATGTATGTCTGTATGTATTTTGGTATTGTTTATTTTATATCTTGTACATATATAATCAGAGTTGTAAGTGCGTCAAGAAGGTAACAGCACCAGGAGTGCAGCTACGCGTACAGCTGTGTGCGCGTGCGTCTCCTCATTGTATCTATTTCCGGTGTGCGCAGATCTGCCTTCTACAAATAGATGACTTAAGAGTGTCAAGAAATGTGGAAAACCTGCTGGATGCTCCTCCACTATATCCACCTCCGCCTCCTCAACCTCGCTTTTTTAAAAAAATTTTCATTTCGTTTTACGTTCTCCTTTTTTCTACTTATCACCTCCTCCTCCTTCTTCTTCTTCTTCTTCTTCTTCTTCTTCTTCTTCTCGCAGAACAGTCTAGAGTGGGTTGAAATTTTGCGCAATATTTCAAAGCATTTATGAAATTGCTTTGTTCATTTTGGTGCAGTGGATATCGACTCGGAACAGCAAATCGTCGTGCCGAGTTCGAATGCCAGTTGAATTCCTTGCATTCACTTGCGCACAAATACACTTGAGAAAGGTATTAATTCGTGTCTTTCCTCCAGTTATGGGCTAAATAATAGGACAGACTGGGTTTTATAGCTTCTCAGCATATATTCACAAAAGACAAATCTATATGCAACCAATCTACCGCAGAAAGCAATGGCAATCTTCTGCGGAATAAGTCAGTCATGTCTCTTTCGAGACATCATCGACCAAAGAGTGTGTCACGTATGTCACTTAACTGACTTATTTTCTACCTATCATCTATCTTAACTCACACGCACTCATATATATATATATATATATATATATATATATATATATATATATATATATATATTCCATGCCGGCAGCACTTGTTTTCAATCCGGAGTCGACGATTGCGTGAAACTCATATTATTATTATTATTATGTCATTTTTCATCATATTTCGATTTCTGCTTTGGTCTCACTACCAACCAAGTCTGCGGGGAGACCTAAGGCAGGTAGTGGCGTGTTGTTATGGCTCCATTTCATGTTTTTCTATCTTCCCTATCATCTCCAGCATTACATAGATAAAGTTTTCCTTAGTGTGTGGGCTGTACTTAATAAGACAATTTTTTGTATATCTCTTAAGCTGGGGTTTTCAGGGATTCTTTCAATGTGTTGTTTTGTTCCATTTTTTATCATTCCAAGTGCACCTACTATCACTGGCACAACTCTTGTTTTCAATTTCCACATTTTTTCTATTTCAATTTCCAGGTCTTTATATTTTGACAGTTTTTCAAATTCCTTGATTGCTATGTTACAATCCGCTGGACAAGCCATATCAATTAATAGACAAGTTTTCTCCTTCTGGTTTTTAACAATAATGTCTGGCCTGTTTGCTTCAATTTTTCTGTCTGTATAGATGGTGTAATCCCATAGAATGGTTACATCTTCTATTTCTGTAACCGGTGCTGGATGATGTTCATACCAGTGTTTGTTTACAGCTTTTCCATAATGTTTGCACATTGCCCAATGTAAATATTGCCCAACTCTATCGTGGCGATTTTTATATTCGTTTGGGGCAAGCACAGGACAGCCTGAGATTAGGTGGTCTATTGTTTCTTGGTGTTTATTATTATTATTATTATTATTATTATTATTATTATTATTATTATTATATGCAAGAACAAGGCAAACGACGTGAATCTGTTATTATTTCAGATGTGTCAGCATATGTTCACAATAGACAAATTTATATGCATACATTCATGTTTCTGTACGTTTGTGGTTAGTTGTTAGCTAATTATATATGCTACGTATGTATATTCTCTCATTTAGTGAGTGTATATATATATAGATATATATATTAAATCCAAAAAATTGAGCAAATAAGTAAAATCCCAACATCCAATCCTATTAATATTAATTTCATTAATATTAAAATTGATCAAAGTGGAGGGCTCGATATAAATAGCATTATCTATTTACAAAGCCAAACATATGAAGTAAGTAAAAATTTTCGAAAGTAAAGAAATTTCCTTGAATGGCCATTTCAGGAAGAAAATCTCGCTACATCAGCAACGATCGAAAATAAATTTTTTATAATTCAAATATATTTTTTTCTCTTAATTCCGCCATACTAATTTTTTTTTTTGAACTTCCTGTGTATAGATATGTTTTTGGGCTGATGAAGCGAGGATGTTATGCTGATGAAGCGTAAGTTGATGATGAAGCGAGAATTTTCTTGCTGAAATGGCCATTCAACGAAATAAAATTTCGGAATTTTTTACTTACATTATACATATACTAGCAGTATATCCTGGCGTTGCTCGGGTTTAAAGAAAGCATTGAAACTAATCCATGGTCCTGGAGTTCAGACTCTTTGGACGTTTGTATGAAAGACTAAAAAGCAATAGTTATTTCCAGTTAAATCAAAACCATAGATTGAAAGAAAAATGAATGGACGTAAGTCAAACTTTGATTTCCGGTATCGATGTCAAATCCGTTTTCCATCGCAAACTGAATTTTGAAGGCTAAACAAGTCTTCTGAGTAAATAGTATCATGGCTGAAACTGAAAACTACAACTATACCTACTTAGAGCAAAACCCGAATCAAAAATAAAAAAATAAATGGGCTTAAAAAACTGATTTTGGTCAGACCCGATAGGATATCGATTTCCAATATCGGTGTCAAAGAAGTCATCCAAGGATAAACTAACCTAAGTCTATGAAAACTTATCGCACCCATCTGGAGTAAAATTGGAGAACATGAGTCATATTGATGGCTGAATATCGTTTTTTTTTCAGTTTAGATAGAATATGGGGGGGGTATCGATTTCCGATATCGGTAAAAATGAGTCGTCTGAGAAGATTTACTGATGTTTGAGACTAAAAACAATAATTCTACCAAGTTAGAGCAAATTCTGCAGCAAGAACCACGATAAAAGCCTGAAATCCTGATCTTGGTTAGACCTGATTGGATATCGGGGTATCGATTTCTGACACCGGAAAAAATCAGAAAAATAAGTATCCCATGACTTGACCGGAAGACTAAAAATATGTGTGGGAAGTTTAGTGACAATCAGATAAAAATTGTGGATTTGTATAAAAGACATACAGACAGACAGACAGACAGACACACACACACACAAACATCTTTCCTTTTATGTATATATATATATATATATATATATATATATATATATATATATATAAACTGACAGGCCACTCGTATTCGAAGATAATCGTCTTCTAGTGCTGCTAGCAAATCCCAATTACAGACTCTTGCTCGAGCATACTTGTGATTGTTCAACACCCACAGAGCCTTGACGTAACCGTAAGTTTTCTGCTAGCAGTTTCTTCTCTCACACTTCTCGCTTTTAGAATTAATTTCCGATTCATTTTGTACAAGGCCCGAAAGCCACTCGAGGTAGAAGTTACCTGAGTACGAGGTCATACGAGTTCATGTCCTATATCCCCATACGAGCATGGGGATATAAGACAACTTGTAATCCTAGATTTCAACAGGTTAAGATGGTAGCAACCACGGAGTCAGTTTTAAAACTTAGCGGTTCTTGAGAATCAGCTGATCAAGTGGAACTTTCATCTCACCAATGGAATATGAAAAGGGTCTTGGTTCGTGGCAATGTGTGTGACATGAAGTTAGAACTGGGGAATGTAGCTCCTGCGAATATTTTCAATGGAGGAATCACCTACTTACTGGTGCAGTACTGATAATTCAAAGAGTAGAAAAATATTAATCTTCATTTATTTTTTTTTATTTTCTTGTTTTTATTCAGAAAGAAAAATGTACGAAATATAAAAAGTAAAAACGTATTGTAAATTAATTATTTAAGTTTAAATTCTAATCAACACACTTATATATCACATGAATGTCCAGAGTCGTATGGGGCACTACATTACTGCATCTGTAGTAGAAGTGGTATAATTTGGGTAGGATAACCTGACGGAGCCCATCTCTCCCCAGGCTGGGTTTGTATTCCGTGTTTTTTCTTCTCCTAGACTGGTTATTATCCAAGATTATTGTTGTAAACCCTGTTTAAGGAGTGACAAATAAAATAGAAACACGGGATTAGTGTAAACAATTGTATTAACTAAATAACGGGTAAATGCACAATAAGTCAGCTTGTTCGTCTAGCTGACGAGCAAGCGGCATCCGATATCAAAGTCTCTGTAAGTCATTCTACGGGTGTCTGACTCATACCAGACTGGTGATCTCTCGGTGACTACTAGTTACATGGCATTAATGCAGGTTGAGTTAGTCTATTACTATGTTAATGGGTAGGTCCGCCACAACAATTATAGAACCCAGTTTGTCCTGATATTTACCCATAGCTGGGGGAAGAAGAAGCGGATTCATACCTTTCCCAATGATGTTAACAAGTAGGTAAATGAAATGAATCCGACTTTAATTCGAACCCGGCTCTCCGATTCCTCAATAAGCTTCAGTATGCTTTCATTTTTATCCATTTTTATCATCTGATGTTCGAATACATCATCATCCTCATCATCATCGTCATCATCATCATCATCATCATCATCATCATCATCAGAGAGATAATGAAGGAACTAAGATAGATAGATAGATAGATAGATAGATAGATAGATAGATAGATAGATAGATAATGAAGGAACTAGGATAGATAGATAGATAGATAGATAGATAGATAGATAGATAGATAGATAGATAGATCAGATTTGGTAATAAGGTCGCTTTGTAACTAAGCATATTAGCAGTTCTCTCGACATATCCGAACAGAAAGCCGGAGAGTTACTCATCCATGCGTAGCGTGTCTTCGACAAGTAAACATGGCAAGGTCCAACCTTACTTCAGATCAAACAACAGTAGATGTTCCAAATTGAAGGCTCACTTTGGTCATAGATGCGGATCCAAACAACACCAGATGAACCAAATTAAAGGTTCACCTTGGTCATGGATCCTTCGTCAAACAACACCAGATGGTCCAACTTGAAGGCTCTTCCTGGTCATAGATGCGCGCTCGTTTGATTCCACCTGGGAAACCTTCCGCCTTTATCTGATAAATTCAGTCTAGAAAGTACTTCGTCCGCCGATGCCATGTCATCACCTAAATACATACATAGCTCTAAAAAGAATACATAGCTATAGAACCCACTTTATCCCATTTTACCAGATAGTCATCGAACCTACAAGAAGATCCATGCATCTTTATTTGGGTCTTGTTTGTAATCGTGCTAGGGATCTAGCCATTATCTTGCCTTGTGAGAAAAACCCGTTTAACCCTCCCCCAATGACCTGAGCAGGGCAGATAGAGCTTGGAATATACTAGCAGTTGAACTTGTACAGTAATCTGATATAAGTTCGAATGCTTAGCATGATAAAACACTTTAAAGTTAAAATTGAGTGTATAAAAACAATAATATATTTGAGAATTCACCTGCAAGCCACACTAAAAGAAACTCTACTACAATTTCATTAAAAACTATGAATTACACAGAACTCATATGAAATTCCACAGTATAGTTGCATTACAGATAATGAAAACAGACTCGAAGCTAGATTTCGTTCAACGGGCGGCAGGCTGCAAACATCATGAACGGAAGCCCCATGCGGCCTTGTGGTTGGTTATTTCCCACTCTACAACCTGTTTGTTACAGATGAAAACTCAAACGCCACTCGCTGTTTTCTCGGTAAGTGTTTTGAGGAGCTACACTCCCCAATCCATACCAGCCGTTTACCCTTGCAACTAAGACCATTCGACGTGTCAATGATGACATCCTCATTTCATTCATTAGGAGTAATTTTTTCCTTCTAGAACTAATTCTTCGTGAAAGAGACTCACGCCATGATACTTTTTCAATCACTACAATCTTGACCTGTTCAAATGTCGAGTTAACTTATTTTTCTTGCAAAATCCCATCGACATCACATCTTGACTTTTCTTGCGCAAATTCAACGACACATTGTAACTCTTTATCTTCTGTGGCTCGTGTGACTTGTATTGGTTTAACAGACTAAAAAGATGTGAGAATCATTGGAAAATTAAAAGATGGTTTCACTTAGAAAGACTAAAGTATTAAGGATAAAACAAAGATAATTATTATTATTTCAATAGCTAAATCGACTACTAGGAAGTTTAGGTCACTGTGTCAGGCCAGGAAGTTTTTTCCGCCTGAATCCATCCGTCAACCATCCGTCCGTGCATATAATACTGGTGTCATAAATGGTCAAACGCCTCTGCTGTTCATCTCAGTGTTCTCGACAGGCTCCAAAGGAGAATCTGTAATGTGGTAGGTCCCGACATGGCAGCTCGTCTCCAGCCACTTTCTTACCGGCAGGATATGTCTTCCCTCTGTCCCTTCTACAAATATTATCATGGCTTCTGCTCCGACGAACCTAAGTCACTGGTGCCCCTACCACAAAGATTTACTCGTGCAACCAAACTGGCAACAGAGTCCTCCCAATTTACAGTTAGATCAACCAAATGCAGCGTACAAATTTTAATCCTGAAGTTTCGTTTCTCGCATTTCTCGCCTGTGGAACTCCCTTCCATATACTTACTTACCTGATGGCTATAACCTCCAGTAATTTAAATGCAATGTCAATTCCCATTTCTTATCCACTTCACTCCAGTCCTTCCATCGTTTATTCTACATCCCCCTTTGTATCTACTTCTTTTCTTTTCTAACTTCGCAACTGTCTTCACACATGTGTTCCCGTCCGTCTCTTACCCTTTCTCTGACAATCTCTGTAACTGGTTCGTCTTTCTCTTCACTCTTCTCCTATTAATGAGAACAGGCTCGATGCTAGATTTCGTTAAGCAGGTGGTAGGCTACAAACATCATGAAATGGAATCCCCATCCGCCTTTTCGGTTGGTTATTTCCCACACTACAACGTATTTGCCATAGACGAAAAGCCAAAAGCCTCACGCTGCTTTCTCGGTAAGTGTTCCGAGGAGCTACATTCCCCAATTCTTACAAGCCTTTACTCTTGCAACTAAGACCGACGTGCCAAACTTTTCCTAAACTTTTACTCTTATGTAACCTCCGGTGCATTAGTAGCGGTACAGCCTTGCTTTAGGTGAAAGGATTTTAAAAAAAAAGAAAATAAAGAATATTGATCTAAACTTATTTATAAATGTAACTTTGTCTCTCTATCTCTGTATGTGTGTGTGTGTCTGTGTGTATGTGTGTCCGTTACCTATAGACTCCGAAACGGCTGAACCGATTTTCTTGGAAATTCACACAGTTGTACTATAAGCGTCTGCGAGTATTCTTAGCTAGGTTTTGTGTCGAGGTACTCCAGATAAATATCGAAAATCGATAATCGAAAAAATCGGGTTATGGAAGGAGTGGCCCGATTTTTATCAAATTTGATACACTCATGGACAAAGACATAAGAAACGATATTCAGAATTTCAAGGTTACAGTTCTTACAATAGTGCAGAAAACCGATTATATATATATATATATATATATATAAAAGGCAAGATGTCTGTTTATCTGCCTGTATGTCTGTATTTTTTCAGTATTTTATTTTAGTTTTTGCTTCGGGTTTGGCCCTAAGTATGTATAATTGTAGTTCTTAGTCTCAGCCATGATGCCATTTACTCAAAGGACGTTTCTAGCCTTCAAAATTCAGTTTACGACAAAAAAGACTTATTTGATATCAATACCAAGAAATCAAAATTTGACTCAAATCCATTTAATTTTTCTTTCAGTGTACGGTTTCTCTTTAACTTGAAACAACTATTATTTTAGTCTCTCGTGCCAACGTCCAAAGAATTTGTGCTCCAGGACCATGAATTAGTTTTAAAGCTTTCATTACACCCGAGCAACGCCGAGCTATACTGCTAGTTTGTTATATAATATCAGTCCTCTAATATGACCGCGAATGCTAGATAATCTCAAAAGAGTAGTGACTTGAAGCAACGAAAATTTTGTTCTATAGAAATATGCTATATTATGAGGATATCATGAACTGGACATGGGAGCAATGGCAAAGTTTTAGAGAGAATTGAAGCAAAAAATAATACTTACACTTAACATCAGAAAGACACATTTAAAAATTTTAAGGACACATATTTATGAAAGAGGGGTTGGAAAATGTTCACAGGATATGTTGAAGGCAAAAGGGACTGAAGAAAACGTCGTATAACCTTCCTAACAGGCTTGGGTAAATGAATATCAGAACAAAGAGATAACAAATAGGCAAGTTATTAATACCTATAAATAAAAGGAAATGGTGGAGAGACACGATCGCCAACGTTCTGAAAGAACATAGTTTATAGAAGAAGAAGAAAGATGTTCATATGTTTTTTCTATTCTTTAACCGGTTTAAAATATTTCATCATTAAATAACCTACAAGCCGTAAAAATCAGAGCAATCAATTTGATGATGTAATTGTAACGTTTCTTTGATATAAATCCTTTTTATTTATTATTAACAATACAGCTATAAGTGCCGAATCTGGGTGCGTTGTCAGTGTTTTTGCTCCTATGTCACTAGAAATTTCGGGTCTAAATAAACAACAGATATCTTCGACAGGCGACCCGACTGAATATGATCACTATTCGGCCCTCACGCAGACTAAACATTTGCTACTAGATTTAGGACGTGCATGATATAAGTTTCCCTGGAAAACAGCAACTAATCAAGACTTAACTTGGGCTATTCGATGTTATAGATCGGGTATGCTCAAATGTACGGAACTTCCTACATACGGTCAAGTCGGTATTTTTGGAGGAAGAGAAGAAAACAAACCAATATATATATATATATATATATATATATATATATAAAATAAATTAAATAAATTAAATATATATATATATATATATATATTAGATATATATATATATTAAATATTAAATATATATATATATATATATTAAATATTAAATATATATATATATTAAATATTAAATATATATATATATATATATATATATATATTTATTAAAGTGTATCGAGGTAGCAAATAATTTTCTAAACATATACTGTTAAATATAAGAGACAATGAATGTCTATTATGTTTTTGTTTTTTTTAATCATTTCACCCCAAGCAAGGCATTCCTCTGCCACTATTGCGCTTGGGGCTACATGGGAGAAGGTAAATAGAAAGAGTGGTTAGATATAGGAAATGTCAGAAGGTGGGTGATAGATAGTTGGGTGGGTGGGAAGAGTGTTTGAAAAAATGGAAGCGAATTAGTTTGTTAGGAGGTGTCTATTGACCTTACATTTAAACTCCTCAAGATTGTAGCCATCGGGGAAGCAGTCTTGTGGAAGGGAATTCCACAGTCGGGAAGTGGGAGAAAAGAAACTGTTGGAGTAGAAGTTGCAGTTGCATTTTACTGGTTTCACTGTAAAAGGGTGGGATCTAGTTGCTAATCTAGTACCTCGTGCAAATTCGAACCTAGGGGGAACCAGTGATCTAAGTTCATCGGATCAGAAGCCGTAATCATGCGCCGTTCTAAACGTCGTATTTTGACTTTAATTTCCGTTGAAAATAAAGACAAAAATTCTCCAACATTTAGATAATTTTTTATTAATTTGGTTCTAAGCTTTCGGCTCACATGAGCCATCTTCAGAGAGGTCACAAAGACGGTAACACAATAACATCCACCATCACCGACGATTTTATTTTGTGTTGAATTAAAACTCCGCTAGGCAACGGCAATAGTTACCAAAAATAACAAACGCAGTTCGCAAATTTGCAATGCGGTTCTATGACGTCACACCGCGTGAGAGCGCGAAATGACAACAGAAACATGTATTCAAATGCAATGTAACGTGTTATGACCGGATTTAAGCGTGATTTTATTAAGTGTGGGTTGTTTGGATTTCAAGTAGATGGCCTCCAATATCTGAAAGTTCTTTTTACTGTGTGTATGAGTAAGGATAATTGTATTGTTGACTAAAATCTGTCTGATATATATATATATATATATATATATATATATATATATATATATATTAATAAAACGTTTTATCATGCTGGCTCGTTTTACGATTTACTTTTCTTTCTCTTCTTCCCCTTTTAATTTCTTTATCATATCCTATTTATTTGGTCTTTCTCTTTCATATCTTTATTCTTATTTTTCTTAACTACAGCTAACGAAATATTTACAATAGCGTGATTAAAATGACTTAGACTATTTACAAAAAAAAACAAACTCCTAAAATACGGTAAGAATTATTCCGGATATTGAGTGATACTCTAATAAATTTCATTTAAAAACTAAAGGAAATAACATTTAACAAAAAATACTTTAAAAAAACTTAATCAAAATATTTACGTGTTAAATACTCGTTAAAAAACATAATACCGTGTAAATTGTAGTTAAAATAGATTACTCCCCACCACAAATATGTACCCTAAGCGAAGAAATTTGTTTAAAAACTGAGAAAAATAACAAATAATAAAAATTTGCTTATAGTAAATTAATGAAAATAATTATTTATTCATTAAAAAATATTTGGTTAAAATTAATTACTACTCAAAAGATACATTAAAAGAAACCGTTAAAAAAAAACCCAGTAAATACGAAAAACAAAATTTTTTTTTTCATTTCTTCATCTGCAAGAATGTTCCTTTCTCTCAATATTTTCTTTAGTTTTGAGAATTTTAGTTTTGAGTGTCTGTGTCGCACTAGCCTTCGTCTGTTAAGATACAATGCGAAGAGATTAATAAAGAGGCTTTTATATCCATTACTGTTATCGACTGGTCTCTACCAGTCGATACATAAAAAAGAAAACTTTTTTTTCGACAGCAGTTAACACTGAATATGCGTGGAACTTAATTATCAACATAGGTGCTTTTCAAACGTCGGCGAATAGAAACCGTTTTGCTTACAAACAGTTTGACTCGATCGGCAGATATGGCTCTGAAAAGTTTCTTCCTTGCTGATCAGAAAATATTTGGCATCGCGTGAAGACGTTTGGATAACTTCGTTTACTTGCGATCGATGTCCACTTATGCGTTATTTACATGTAAAAGTCCGCCGGGCAAGATTTTTATCGTTCGCGTGCTCAATTTGTAAAAGGTTCAAGTCGATAAATTTAAACTTTAACTTTTATCGTCAAATATGAAGAAAGTTTCGAACTACGCGTTGTCACGAATTTCCAATGGAAGAAATCCTTGATCGTAGAAATTCTTTATTTCGGCGATTTGTGCACTTTAAAAGCGAATATTAGTGTCTTCTTCCCTACCAATCGAATATATATATATATATATATATATATATATTATAAATTATACTTTAGAACATGTACATAATTTCTCTATATATAAACGCGACGAAGGCATATTCACAGCTCTATATATTATATTATATATCAAGCACTGTTTTAAATTAATGTTCTGAA
The DNA here is from genome assembly GCA_037127315.1 of Ascarosepion bandense. Classification (NCBI taxonomy): domain Eukaryota; kingdom Metazoa; phylum Mollusca; class Cephalopoda; order Sepiida; family Sepiidae; genus Ascarosepion; species Ascarosepion bandense. The sequence continues at coordinate 6,838,437 of JBBBDQ010001026.1, read as the reverse complement.
CGTTGAAAGAATTCTACGTTCTGTATTCACTCGGATATATATATATATATATATATATATATATATATATATATATATATATATATATTGTAAGAAAGTTATGGAACATGTAGGTTTTTAACCCACTGTTCAAGCATTTACTTTTATATTGTCCAAAACAAATCTACTCTGCGTCCCTCTCCCAAACCAAGGCTGTATCACTATGGCGACAAACTGCCGGTTAAATTGTACTACACCCACACCACATTCACTTACATATCATATTAGCAAAAATAAATCGTTTTCACCATTTATTTTTCATTTCACCTCATCACGAGAAGAGGGGCAAACGTGGCTCCGAAACGCGAAAATAATTTTTGTGTAGTGATACTGTGTTTTTATAAACCATTGTAACAAACATTACAATATATATATATATATATATATATATATATATATATATATATATATATATATTGAAAGTAATATTGATATACTGTGGCATTCAAAAGAAAAAGACTAATTTAATTATTCATAATTAATGAATAAACAATTTTAATAGGAGGAAGTGAACAATAAAAACATACACAGGCGACCGGTTTTGTCCTCCCTCTACTCAGCCATAACGAGGGATTTTATGTCTCAAATTTACATGAAAAGAAATTAATAAAGACGCAAGACGATTTAGATGAAAATAGCTTTTAGTCTAAACATTTAATAAAGATGGTAAACATGTCTTTGCCAACAATCGTAAGTCAAGCTGGGACAAAGTATCATATAAAGACGTTGGAAAAGATTTAATTTCGGTCTAGACCAGGGGTTTTCAAACTGTGGTCCGCAGACCACAGGGGTCCGCAAGGATAAGATAGGGGTCCGCGAATTAACTCATCACGTGAAATTCAAAGTTTAAATTTTCAATATCTGCATATTTAATTTTACTTACAAATGTTATGAAAAAATTTAAATTTATCAAATTTAAGTAAGCTTAAAACCAGTTTTTACTACGTTAATGCAAAAATATTAGCCATTTTTAGTAAAAATTTATGCATAAACTTCATAAGCGTTTATAGTGGGTCCCTGGACTAAAACTTGAACTATGAAGGGGTCCGTAAGTCAAAATGTTTGAAAACCCCTCGTCTAGACAACACTCCCTCTATAAACGGAGGTGGTGTTTATTCCTCAAACGTTTGTACCAATTACAAGATTATAATATATATATATATATATATATATATATATATATATATATATATTATAATCTTGTAATTGGTATATATATATATATATATATATATATATATATATAGAGAGAGAGAGAGAGAGAGAGAGAGAGAGAGAGAGAGGGTGTCGCCGAAGTCGAGCACCATATACTAATTTTTATTTTTTCTCTGTTTCAGATTTGATATCAAATCTGAAACATTGGAAAAAATGAAATTATTATATGATGCGCGCCTTCTGGGACACACTGTATCTAAACTTATTTATAAATGGAACTTTGTCTGTGTGTGTGTGTGTGTGTGTGTGTGTGTGTGTGTGTGTGTGTGTGTGTGCGAATCCGTTACCTATAGGCTCCGAAACGTCTGAACCGATTTTCTTAAAAAATTACACAGTTGTTCTATAAGCATCTGCGAGTGTTCTTAGCTAAGTTTTGTATCGAGGTACCCCCGATAAATATCAAAAATCGATAAACGAAAAAATCGGGTTATAGAAAGGGTGGTTCGATTTTAATCAAATTTGATACTCATAGACAAAGAAAATAAGAAACGATATTCAGAAGTTTCAAGGTTGCAATTCTTACAATTGTGCAGAAAATCGGTAATATATATATATATAAGGCAAGATTTTTATGTGTGTATCTGTCTGTATGTCCTTTATACAATAGTGCAGAAAATTTGATATCGATACCAGGAAATCAAAATTTGACTTACATCCATTCATTTTTCTTTCAGTCTACGGTTTCTCTTTAACTGGAAACAACTATTGCTTTTTAGTCTTTCGTGCCAATGTCCAAAGAGTCTGAGCTCCAGGACCATGGATTAGTTTTAAAGCTTTCATTACACACGAGCAACGCTGGGCTATATTGCTAGTATATATATATATGTATATATATATATATATATATATATGGTGTCCCAGATGAGAGAAAGGCAGAGAGAGAAAGGTGGGTTCAATGGGTAAACTATACACATCAACCGCAATATTCTATCCATTTAAATAAAACATTTTAAATATACGATGTTATGGGCAACTTTTCTCCATTTTGTATTGTTAATTTTACGCATGTGCGCTGTCAGTTTTTAATTTTGTCACTCACATGCAGACTATAGTAGAGTCAGTTGGGCATCGACTGTAAGAAATAGAGCGCTATGACACAATTCACTCTCCCATAAATTAAGAACCGGCAAGCCGTACTACTCCGTTTTGGCAGAAAAGATTCAGTCCGAATATTCCAGAGTGTTTGGGTGTCAATCTGAAGACAGTATAGAGGATTCGAAAAGAGTTGGATGAGTATCATTGTGATTACGATGATGTTTGTTGTGATTATAAGTGATAAATAAATAATGCCTGCACCATGCTATACAAACAGGAGACCCTATGATTGGCTCTTCTAATTATGGCATATACAGTTGACCGTGGCTCTTAGTATAACTATGCCTTTTCTTAACACCATCTTTATATACAAACTTTCGTTTCAACAGCGATTCCTGACATAGTTATACTAAGAGCTCAACTGCCTTGTTCGTCATCGTCATAGACTAAAATGATATATATATATATATATATAAAGTTTCCTTTACCATGTCGTTTGTTTCTTTCCTCGTTAGCCAGCTTTCCCTGACGATCCGCTTAGGTGAAACCTTGGTAGGTTTGTTGGATCACTAAGTTACTTTATTTGTTCTGCTCTACCTAAGTATTGAGCACTTTTTGTTAGTTGATTACTCGTCTCGGTTTTTTTCTTTGGGCTACGTGTTAACTCGGTCCGAATTATTTTTGGCTGATGTTCATGTGCTTAGCTCTTTCTTTTTTTTATAACCATTTTCCTTTCACGTAGATCCGCGGATGGTTTTTTGACACAAGTATACTCATAGGTTTCTCTCTCTCTCTCTCTCTATATATATATATATATATACAAAATGTTGAGCAAATAGACAAAATCAAAAAAAACCTGATCCTATTAAAATTGATCGAGGCGGAGGGCTCGATGTAAATAGTATTATCTATTAACAAAGCCAAGTGTATGACAGTCAGTCAGTTAAGTGCCATACGTGATACACGCTTGGACGATCATGTCTCGAAAGAGACATGACTGACTGGGCAGAAGATTATCCCGCAGTAGGTTGCCATTGCTTTCTGCGGTAGACTGGTTGCCGACCAAGGCTACAGAACCCAATCTGTCCTGCTATTTGACTCATAGCTAGAGAGAGAAGAGATATAATATCTCATTATATAGTTATTAGTGGGGGATCAGTTCATTACTTCATAAAAATAGAAAACTGATCCCCCACTTAATAACCAGTAAAAGACTTAATCATTATTTCAACTATTATATTCAGTCAGTCAGTTAAGTGCCATACGTGATACACGCTTGAGCGATCATGTCTCGAAAGAGACATGACTGACTGAGCAGAAGATTATCCCGCAGTAGGTTGCCATTGCTTTCTGCGGTAGACTGGTTGTCGACCAAGGCTATAGAACCCAATTTGTCCTGCTATTTAACCCATAACTGGAAGGAAGAGAAGGATTAATACCTTTCCCAAGGGTATTTGCGCGTAAGTGAATACAATGGATTCAACTGAAATTCGAACTCGGCTCCCCAACTTCTCGTTCCGAGCTGACATCCACTGTACCACAACGCAAAAACTTTCGAAATTTAAATTTGTTGAATGGGCATTTCAGCGAGAAAATTCTCGATTCATCAGCAACGATCGAAAGCAAAAATTTATTAACTGAAATATGGTACAAAGTTTCTACATTGGATGAAACCCAAAAAACATATCCATACAGAGGAAATTCAAAAAATAAGTGTGGTGGGATTAAGAAAGAAAAAGTCTTTTATTTGAATTTGTCGGGCAGACATAATAAAACGGAAAACAGAAACGGAGATTCATAAATCGATATTAGAAGAAGACTTTACAATACGTCTGTATGAAAGAATCAAAAGTTAAAAATTAAACCGCGCCACAGGGTAGGAGGAAAGGAAGGGAAAGACAAAAGCGGTTGACAGGAGAAGTTAACGAAGAAATGGTATATAAACATTTTTCTATGTAACCGAGGTAATGATTAACGACGACTTTCGATAGTGATAGGAAGGGAAAGATATATATATATAAAGTTAAAGTTAAAAACGGAGAAGAACGAGAGGGAGACAATATATTATTTTTTATATTAGACTCAGCTAAACCTATAACAAAAAATTGTTCAAATTAATAATAAATAATCACATGATGGAAATATTTAAATAAAAAGAAATATATGTATAAAAATAGAAATGGCTAATTAATATATAAATATGGATAAAGGTGTACATACACACACTCACACACATCCTCACACGATAGATAGATAGATAGATAGATAGATAGATAGATAGATAGATAGATAGATAGATAGATATAAACTGACTGACATAGAGAGATAGATAGATAGATAGATAGATAGATAGATAGATAGATAGATAGATAGATATAAACTGACTGACATAGATAAATAGATAGATAGATAGATATGAACAGACTGAGATAGATAGATAGATAGATAGATAGATAGATAGATATGAACAGACATATATAGATAGATAGATAGATAGATAGATAGATAGATAGATAGATAGATAGATATGAACAGACTGAGATAGATAGATAGATAGATATGAACAGACCAAAATAGATAAATATGAAGAGATTGAGATACATATAAACAGACGCAGATAGATAGATAGATAGATAGATAGACAGATAGATAGATAGATAGATAGATAGATAGATAGATAGATATGAACAGACCAAGATAGATAAATATGAAGAGATTGAGATAGATATAAACAGATGTAGATAGATAGATAGATAGATAGATAGATAGATAGATAGATAGATAGATAGATATAAACTGACTGACATAGATAAATAGATAGATAGATATGAACAGACTGAGATAGATAGATAGATAGATAGATAGATAGATAGATAGATAGATAGATAGATAGATAGATAGATAGATAGATAGATAGATAGATAGACAGACAGATAGATAGATAGATATGAACAGACTGAGATAGATAGATAGATAGATATGAACAGACCAAAATAGATAAATATGAAGAGATTGAGATACATATAAACAGACGCAGATAGATTGATAGATAGATAGATAGATAGATAGATAGATAGATAGATAGATAGATAGATAGATAGATATGAACAGACCAAGATAGATAAATATGAAGAGATTGAGATAGATATAAACAGATGTAGATAGATAGATAGATAGATAGATAGATAGATAGATAGATAGATAGATATAAAGATAGATAGATATAAACTGACTGACATAGATAAATAGATAGATAGATAGATATGAACAGACTGAGATAGATAGATAGATAGATAGACAGATAGACAGATAGATAGATAGATATGAACAGACTGAGATAGATAGATAGATAGATATGAACAGACCAAAATAGATAAATATGAAGAGATTGAGATACATATAAACAGACGCAGATAGATAGATAGATAGATAGATAGATAGATAGATAGATAGATATGAACAGACTAAGATAGATAAATATGGAGAGATTGAGATAGATATAAACAGATGTAGATAGATAGATAGATAGATAGATAGATAGATAGATAGATAGATAGATAGATAGATAGATAGATAGATAACTCTGTTTATATAAATCTATCTCAGTTTTTCTTTACCGACGTATATATCTCATTCTGTTCATATCTATCAATCTATCTATATATTATATCAGTTAATGCCGGAGAACTCGGAATTGTTGGTTCACTTCACCTGGATATATATATATAAATATAAATATATATATATATATATATATATATATATATATATATATATCATATCGATCTAGCTATATATATATATATATATATATAAATAAATATATATATATATATATATATATATAGCTAGATCGATATGAATATATATATATATATATATATATATATATATATTCATATCGATCTAGCTATCTGCTTTTCAGTTAGTTCATATCTATATACCTGTCAATCAGTCTTTTTATATCTATCTATCTATCTATCTATCTATCTATCTATCTATCTATTTCAGTCTCTATCTATCTATCGATCGATCCATTTCTCTCTCTCTCTCTCTCTCTCTCTCTCTCCATATATATATATATATATATGTATCTGTTCTTATCTATCTGTATGTATTTCTGTTGATCTATCTATCTATCTATCTATCTATCTATCTATCTATCTATCTATCTATCTACGTTAAATTAACTACGCTCTTGGTACTTCTTAAAGGATGGACATCATAACAGATAAGGCGGGCTTTTAAGAGACCGAGAGAGGGAGGGTGTAACAATCGTTGAAACGCTAGTCTTGGATGGGGAGAAATTTAGCTAGGGAATACCCAGGAATATCGTTCAATCTTACCAGTGTCTATTTAGCGATATTTTGACACACTACTCAATTTTGCGCGTAGCAAATCAAATTATATCACGTAATTACAACTCCAAGATTTTCGAGAGAGAGAAAAAATGGAAAAGTGATTTTCTGAATTTTAAGAGCGATCAGCAACGACCCCTCTGGAGATATTGCCACTCCCTCGGAGAAACTGCAATTGCAAGCAAATGAAATAAAAAGCCATCAATTTAAAGGGATTTATTATTTTGATGCAAATATTCCCAGTGATGTCTTTGGCATAATGTTAGGGAAATCTTAAAAGTCTCTTTACAGAATTCATTATTGCTTGCACAATCTAACAATTTGAGCACATCATAAACCTTAGGAAATATTCAGAATCACAGAAAATTAATTTTACATTAATTGATCACATTCGTAAATGTAAATCTATCGATTGCTGGACAGAGTTCCACTGGCGTCCATGACTTTCACTAAAAATAAACTGTTGTGCGGTGAGAAATATACAAAGCTTTATAGTTATGTATGCAGCCATTGATCCGGAATAGCCGATCATGTGTCTCTGATCTAAGCGAGCCTGCAAAAAATACGAATGTCCACAGAATTGAAAGTACAATGATCTTTATCTCAAACCAATTTACAGTTACCGTTTCCACAACATAAGTCCTAACATCAATTTTATCCGGAGAAGTCTTCTGAGAGTCACAATTACATTAATAAGAGTTTCGATTATCTAAGCCAGTAGTCGTTAATTTTACTGTGAAGAACAATGGATATTTACTTAAACATTTAACCAATAAAATCTAATGACAGGCTAAAATCAATTAATCAATTATATATATATATATATATATATAGTAGTGTGCAAAAGTATTGGGGCAAGAACTATATTATCTTTCATGAGGCATCAAAATAAATTATAAAATCACTCCTGTCCTAACACTTTTGCACACTAACGGCAGTGCGCAAAAGTATTAGGACAGGGGTGATTTTCCCAAAACCCTCATTGTAATTCAAATACAGGGTGAAAATCCAAGTAAAATAGATAATAAATATTGATTTTTAAAAACTAGGTGTAAAAGAAATGTATTAAAAAATGTTATATTTAATTTTTCTTATTTTTTATTAAACAAGTTATTTTGAAACTACTCTGTTAAACATCTAGGGAATATTTTGGATAAAAAATTGTTAAAGCTAATGTAACTTTGCAAGACACACTTTGGGAACAAATACAAACTGCTTAGCAGGAGATACCATGAAGAAGCATACATTGATGTCAGTGCCTGACAGAATAAAGGCTGTGACCAAAGCAAAAGGTTACTATACTAAATATTAAATTTATTTTGTAACAAGTATTTTTTTTCTTGTTAAAGCATTTGTGGAGTAAATCAAATAAAATTACTTTAATTAAATTGTTTATTTTCTCTCAATATGCCTCATAAAAGATAAAATAGTCGTTGTCCTAATATATTGCACACTATTTTATATGTGTGTGCGTGCGCGCGTCTGTGTGCATCTGTGCGTTTGTGTCTTCTATAGATAGATAGATAGATAGATAGATAGATAGATAGATAGATAGATAGATAGATAGATGTAAATAGGCTTAGATAGATTGATAGATAAATAGATAGATTATGAACAGAGTGAGATAGCTAGATAGCTAGATAGATAGGATGGGCAAGACAATGGATACACTTTTAAATTTCAAGCCAGTGTATTTCAATGTTGTATAGAACTGCATTTTGACTCTAATTACAGCTCGAAGTCTGCGTAGGATCGATTTGTACAAAGTTTGAATTGTTTTCAGAGGAATTTTCCTTTATTCTTCAACTAAAACTGTCTCCAATTATTTTAATGATGATAGTGGACGATATCGATTCCTTATTTGTTTTTCTAAAATGAACCATGAAAGTGCAATAATGTTGACTTCTAAGGACTATAGTGGTCAGATAAGATCTACTACTTCATTAGAATATTCCACGAGGCATTCAGCTACAACTTTCGCCGTTAGTTTAGCTGTAAAAATATTTTAAAAACAAATGTAAATTAATATTAAATCAACAAATATAAAATAGACAAGCTTTTGATCAGTCAGTCAGTTAAGTGTCATATGTGAAACACACTTGGGTGATCATGTCTCGAAAGATACATGACTGACTGGGCAGAAGATTATCCAGCAGTAGGTTGTCATTGCTTTCTGCGGTAGATTGGTTGCCAGCCAAGGCTATAGAACCCAATCTGTCCTGTTATTTAACCCATAACTGGAAGGAAGAGACGAATTAATACCTTTCCCAGGGGTATCTGCGCGTAAGTGAATGCAAGGAATTCAACTGGAATTCGAACTCAGCACCCCGATTTCTCGTTCAGCAGCAACACAAAATACTTTAATCAATTTTTCGAAAGTATACGATTATGTTACTAGGTGTTTACATTATTTTGTACACCCTCTGTAGATATGCAACAATGGATTTTCTCGCTAATCAGTTTATGTTCAATATATGAAATTTATTAACAGATATCATCTAAACTTATTTATAAATGTAACTTTGTCTGTGTGTGTGTGTGTGTGTGTGTCTGTGTGTGTGTCCGTACAGTTGTACTATGAGCGTCTGTGAGTGTTCTTAGCTAGGATTTGTGCTGAGGTGCCCCCGATAAATATCGAAAAACTCGGGTTATAGAAGGAGTGGTCTGATTTTAATCAAATTAGATACACTCATAGACAAAGACATAAGAAACAATATTCAGAAGTTTCAAGGTTGCAGTTCTTACAATTGTGCAGAAAATCGGTAATATATATATATAAAAGGCAAGATGTTTGTGTGTGTGTGTGTGTGTGTGTGTGTGTGTGTGTGTGTGTGTGTGTGTGTGTGTGTGTGTCTGTTTATCTGCCTGTATGTCTGTATTTTTTTTCAGCCCTTTTATTTTGGTTTTTGCTTCGGGTTTGTCTCTAAGTAAGTATAATTGTAGTTCTTAGTCTCAGCCATGATACCATTTACTCAGAGGACTTATTTAGCCTTCAAAATTTAGTTTACGACGAAAAAGTCTTATTTGATATCGATACCAGGAAATCAAAATTTGACTTACATCCGTTCATTTCTCTTTCAGTCTATGGTTTCGCTTTAACTTGAAACAACTATTGCTTTTTAGTCTTTCGTGCCAAAGTCCAAAGAGTCTGAGCTCCAGGACCATGGATTAGTTTTAAAGCTTTCATTACACCCGAGCAACGCCGGGCTTTACTGCTAGTATTTATATATACTACATTAAAAATGACAACTGTTGACAACAATCAAATTTCAAATAAGTTCTATTATAAAAGTTAACAAAAAAAAAACATTATAATCTGACGCAGAATATCAGTCTATCACGAACCTGTACATTCATGCTCGCTTGCTGCCACGTGACTTCCTCAAATGCAAAGAGACAGAGAAGAGAAATACCCCACCATTTTTTTTTTTTTTGAAGGGAGATACCCTTTGCAAACAATAACAGCTCTCTGTCTTTCCCATTCCTTTGCTGAACGTCTTGCGTCCGCCTACAAGAGCCTGCATTAGAGGTAAAGTGAAATTTAATGCTTATTTATTCTATTTATTTGCTGCTTATATTTATATCTTCTTCTTTGGTAGGCGCAAAATTATATTTATTCTATTGAAAATGTATTTCCTGTTAATATTTTTGGGTATGTGGAACGGATTAATTAGATTTACATTATTTGTTATGCGAATATTATCACGGTTTTCATGCTTTTCCGTCATTCGGTAACAATAACTAACATCTCTACTGGCAGCAAACCGCCTGCATACGGACACGTAACGAATTCAGCAAATATACAAAGATAGAAAAGAGCGTAAGACAAGGCTGTGTCTTTTCACCGGATTTATTGAACTTGTACAGTAAAGATTATTCTGAATCAGTACTTAAATGGGTGACCATTTGGGAATAACAGGTGCTGTAAACGTAAGGACCAAAAATGGTCCACATGTCCTCAAGGTTTGGGGGTTGGGCGTAGCGCTAACAACCCTACTCCGTAAAAATGTTTGTTACAGAAACAGCAACAAAACGTTGCTGCCCTATGCACCATTGGGTGTGATGGATAAATGAAGATAATGGTTATCGACTCCGACTGACACCAAATCGGTCGAGCAAGTGGATGTCTAGCAACACTGATGAGCTGTGAAACAGGCTTGTATGTAGATGACAAATATATATATATATTCCATTTTTAAACGAGTTATTTCGCTACCCAGGTTTCTACCACGAGTGGTGTCTTCATGCGATTTTTAATAACTGATTTTACCGTTTAACTTTTTTTTTAAGAACGCTCTTGTAACGGTGTTTTATTTGAATGATCACGTGGCAGGAAATTTTTGAACACGCAATTTTTAAATTAAAACGAATTATGGCGCTTTTATCCGTGGTTTTATGAACCTAAGAGGTATTTCTTAGTGTGGATGCAGTTAGTCACAATTTCCATTCTTTCATTTAACAGTTGGTTTTTGTTTAAGAATAGCATAATTTCTAATTTTTCTTTTTGGCGCAGTCTACATATTTTGCTTCCATTGTAAGGCTTGGCTCTTTTTACAATGCACCATATTATGACTGGGTCTTTTCCATATTTTGATTGAAATTTCCACACGTGACTAGCCAATATATATATATATATATATATATATATATATATATATATATACAGATCTGTTTCGCTGTATTACAGATCATCAGTACGGCTTAGACTCCGTTCGCTTCCTAACCCAGAATTGAAACCCGACTGAATTGGTGTCAGTCGGTGATGCGTTGTGGTGAAGTGGATATCGGCTTGGAATGAGAAATCATGTCATTTAACCCATAACTGGTGGAAAGAGACGGATTAATACATTTCCCAATCAACCATCCGACCGTGCATAGAATACTGTTGTCATATCTGGGCAGGCGTCCCTGCTGTTCGTCTCAGTGTTCTCGACAGGCTCCAAAGGAGAATCTGTAATGTGATTGGTCCTGACCTGGCAGCCCGACTCTAACCACTTCCTCATTGTCGGGATGTGGCTTCCATCTGTCTCTCCTATAAATATTTTCATGGCTTCTGCTCTGACGAACTCGGGTCACTGGTGACCCCTCCACAAGAATTTACTCGGGCAACCAGACTGGCAACAAGGTTTAATCCTTTTACAGTTAGATCAACCAAATGCAGGCCACAATTGTATTCTATCAGTTCTTTTCTCGCGCTTCCCGCCTGTGGAACTCCCTTCCATATATCTGCTTTCCTGACGGCTATAAGCTCCAGGAATTTAAATGCAATGTCAATTCCCATCTCTTATCCACTTAACTGCAGCTCTTTCTATATTACCCAGTGTGTCTTTTTTTACTCTCTTTACTTCGCAACTGGCTTCACTCCTGTTTTCACATCTTGCCCTTTGTTTTTAACCCCCTGTAGCTGGTTCGTCTTTCTCTTCACCTCCTCATGCCTAATACTTCAACTCTTTTATGTAATTCCCTGTACATCAGTGGCGTTAACGCGTTGCTTGGGGTGAAATGATTAAAAGACACGTAGAGGAAAGTTCATCTGAACAATTAGCATAAAATTATTTATAGAAAAGTCACAGAGAAAGTTTTATTAAAGCGGTTAAAAAGTTACTGAAACCGAGATGCCAGATCAGGACCAACAAATTTGCAGATTCTTCTTTGGATTTTATCAAGGATCTCTAAATACATAGCAGGGTTGCTTACCTTAATAACACAAGGAATCAGTTATTTATTTCTCTAGCTTTCTTCATATAGCAAATAAAGAGGGATTTCTTTTTCTAATAAAATATATATTTAACATTAATATAAATTAATTGCATTTTTAATCTATTTCTACATTTGAGCCATAATGCCTTTTCCCACGCATGAGTCAATGCTGGGAAGAGAATTATGACGTTGAATAAAGGGTACTTATATACGCATCAATTAATCGGCTTCCCGTTGATACAACACTGCGTCTACAAAAATACCTCACCTCGCTTGGACGAATCGGTGTCAACGGTCGATTTCCTCTCCTTATTGAGCAACCTTCTTGCTATTTCCTTTGGTGGCTGTCTTTCAAACTTCCCACTGGTTTAGACTTTCCCTTTCACTGTTGAAAGGTTTTCATGAATTCACTTATCCGAAAACAATTCTACAGTTGTTAAAGTCATGAGGTGAATATTACACAGCAGTTAACTAAAACTACTTTAATGGTCTCGCGTGTTTTGTTACTCATTATGATAACAATAAACATTGGCTGATATTATGTTTGTTTAAGAAATTGGAAAAACCAAGCCAAACCCAATATATGTATATCTCCCTCCTGCCCTCCTCTCTCTCTCTCTCTCTCTATATATATATATATATATATAATTTAAGCGGTTAATTCTAATGGAATTATATTTCACAGATATTTAAATTTAAAATGCGCTCAATGCAAAAGTAGAGCATACATATATTATTATTATTATTATTATTATTATTATTATTATTATTATTATTATTATTATTATGTCATTTTTTCATCATATTTCGATTTCTGTTTTGGTCTCACTACTAACCAAGTCTGCGGGGAGACCTAAGGCAGGTCGTGGCGTGTTGTTATGACTCCATTTCATGTTTTTCTATCTTCCCTATCATCCCCAGCATTACATAGATAAAGTTTTCCTTAGTGTGTGGGCTGTACTTAATAAGACAATTTTTTGTATATCTCTTAAGCTGGGGTTTCCAGAGATTCTTTCAATGTGTTGTTTTGTTCCATTTTTTATCATTTCAAGTGCACCTACTATCACTGGCACAACTCTTGTTTTCAATTTCCACATTTTTTCTATTTCAATTTCCAGGTCTTTATATTTTGACAGTTTTTCAAATTCCTTGATTGCTATGTTACAATCCGCTGAACAGGCCATGTCAATTAATAGACAAGTTTTCTCCTTCTGGTTTTTAACAATAATGTCTGGCCTGTTTGCTTCAATTTTTCTGTCTGTGTAGATGGTGTAATCCCATAGAATGGTTACATCTTCTATTTCTGTAACCGGTGCTGGGTGATGTTCATACCAGTGTTTGTTTACAGATTTTCCATAATGTTTGCACATTGCCCAATGTAAATATTGCCCAACTCTATCGTGGCGATTTTTATATTCATTTGGGGCAAGCACAGAACAGCCTGAGATTAGGTGGGCTATTGTTTCTTGGTGTTTATCATATAACCTGCATTTTGGATCCATATTATGCATAATATTTGCCTGAAAGTTTCTAGTGAAAAGACTTTGGTATTGTGCTGCAAGAATAAAGCCTTCAGTTTCAGACTTTAATCCAGATGCACGTCAGCATCGATGAGTATTAACTTTGTCAACATTGGATTTATTGGCACGTTCTGGATATTGGCCATGCAGAGGTTTGTCTTGCCAGCGCTGTTTCATCTGTTCAAGAGCTTTATCTTTGGCTTTCATTTTCATATTTTTTGCCGCAATAGTTGGTTCTTGGCTTCTGTTTTGCTTTTCTACAGAATCTACTAACTGTAAATCTTGTTTGTATTTACTGCCTTCTTTTATTATTGAATATTTTTTCTTTCTTTCTTCATGTTGCCTTACTAATTGTAACATCCAATCCTTTGTTGTTTCTATGTATGTTAGTAAGCCAATAGTTGTTGTCTTGTATGACAATTCCAGCTGAATAAGACCCCTTCCACCTTCTTTACGGGTTATGTATAGACGGTCTACATCAGCCTTTGGATGATGCATCTTATGCTTAGAAAGAAGCTTTCTTGTTTTAGCATCCATTCACCTGATGTCGTTTAGAGTCCAGTTTAAGATGTTAAAGCTATATTGGACAACTGGGATTGCAAGGCTATTAATGGCCATAACTCTGTTCTGTGAATTCAATTCAGTTTTTAATATCATTCGTAGCCTTGTATAGTACTCTTTACGCACTATTTCTTTCATTTTTTTATGGTGAATTTTTTCGCTCTCATTTACACCTAGGTATTTATAAGCTTCTTCTGGTTTCAATTCTTTTATTGTTACAGCAGGGTCTAAGGTAATTGAGGATGTTTCTTGTATTGATCCACGTAAAACTGTAGCTTTAGCACATTTATTCAAATTGAATTTCATTCCACTGTCTTCGCTGAAGCATTTTACAGTTTGCAGAAGACCTTCCAGCTCATTATCATTCTTAGCATATAACTTTAAGTCATCCATGTAAAATAGATGGCTTATTTTCTTTTGGCCTATTTTATAACCACATTCTGTCTTATTAAGTTGACTGGTTAGTGCTATTAATGATATGCAGAATAGTAAGGGAAATAAAGAATCACCTTGAAATATACCTCTTTTGATGTTTATTTCATCAGACTTACAGGTTCCATTTATATGATTGAGGTAAAGGGTTGTTTTCCATATAGACATGCACTGTTTGATGAAATTGATGATGACGGGCTATATCTTGTATATATCTAAAGTCTTTAAAATCCAGGAATTATTATTATTATTATTATTATTATTATAGCATATTTAATTGTAGTAGATAGACTAAACTATCGCCTGGTTCACACTCCACCCACGTCTATTGAACAGGTGTAGAGGCTCATCCCTTGTTCCCTGTTTAGGATGTGGTTTCCGGCTTTCTTTTTTCCAATCTTTTCACTCTTATGTAGCCCCCTGCACACCAGTGGTGTTACCGCCTTACTTGGGGTGATATGATTGAAACAAAAAAAATACTACAACTCAATATCTATAAAGTTTCGGTGTTTAATACACCATCATCAGATTGCATGATGATGGTGCATTAAACGCCGAAACCTTATAGTTATTGAGTTGCAGGATACTATAATGTGCGTTGTGGTGCAGTGGATATCCACTCGGAACGAGGAATTGGAGAGCCGAATTCGAATTCCAGCTGAATTCCTTGCATTCACTTACGTGCAAATAGCCTTGGGAAAGGTATTAATTCATCTCTTCCCTTCAGTTATGGGTTAAATAACAGGACAGATTAGGTTCTATAGCCTTGGCTGGCAATCAGCCTACTGCAGAAAGCAATGGCAACCTACTGCGGGATAATCTTCTGCCCAGTCAGTCATGTCTCTTTCGAGACATGATCGCCCAAAGCCTGTATCACGTTTGGCATTTAACTGATACTATAATAATTATTAATTATATTAATAATAATAACAACTGTGACTATATCTCTATATATACATATATATAGTCATCTACAGACACATCTGTTGCTCTGTATCAGAGTACATCAGTACGATTAGACATCCGATTGCTTTTAGACAAGATAGAAACCCGAACTAAATGTCATTAGTCGGAGGTTGTACCTTTGAGCTATGGACGCTCGATAAAAGGAAGGAGACTTTTAACGTGTCCTATACCATGTAAACACATGATATATATGTGTATGTTACGGAAAATCACGAAGATTAAAGAAATGGTTTTAACAACCGACATAGTGAAATTCTTTATTTGAACATTATTTTTAGTCAATAAGTAAAAAGTATTTAAGTAGTTATTCTGTTTTTAATCAAACACTATATTTATATATTTATTTCTACCGGTCTCATTATTTACGATAGCTTTTCTACGAAAATGTGCTCATTCGGCAGGATTCGAACTTGTTTAGGTTATTCGTAGTCGAGTGGTCTAAGACGCGCCAGATCTATTGGTGGTTTCCCCTATGTTGACAGGCGTCGCAGGTTCGAATCTTGCCGAATGACTTACATATTTATACAAATTTTATCGTAAATAATCAGGCCGATATATATATATATATATATATATATATATATATATATATATATCGGCCTGATTATTATATATATAATATATATATATATATATATATAATGTTTGATTAAAAAAAGAATATTTACTCAAATACGAGTATCGACAAAAATAATATTCAAACAAATAATTTCATATATATATTCACTGTCAAAGTGAATGGAAGATCTACGTTGTACAGACAAGTTCACTTACCTGGGCAGTATCATCAGACCCGAGGGTGGCACAAAAGAGGATATTCAAAGCAGACTAGGCAAGGCCAGGAGTGTGTTTAAGGAAATGAACAACATCTAGAGATCAACACAGTAGAGCACCAACGCCAAGCTCAAGCTATACAAGAGCTGTGTTGTATCTCCTCTCCTCTACGGATCTGAGTGCTGAAGAATGATTAAGGCGGATCTCGCCAAACTTCGATCCTTTCACAGCACCATATGCCTCCGACCGATACCGATAATATTTTGGCCAGAGAAGATCTCCAATGAAGGCCTGTTGAAGAAATGCAAGCAAGAGAACATGGACACCATCATTACAAGAAGGCGGTGGAGATGGATTGGGCATGGGCTCCGGAAATACCCAGAGTCAATAACATGAACAGCACTACACTGGACCCCAGATGGCAAAAGAAAGAGGGGAAGACCAAGAACGACATCGAGAAGTACGGTGAAGAATGAGATGAAAGCCATGCAGTACTCTTGGAGTTCATTGACTAGTCTAGTCCAAGATAGGCAGATATGGAGTATCTTTTTTGCTGCCCTACACACAATTGGGTGTAACGAATGAAGAAATGAAATGAAATGAATGAATATATATATAATGATCATTTCACTACCCTAATCAAGGCAACACAGCCACTAAGATACAGGCGTGTATAAGAATAAAAAACATTAATAACGAGTGAGAACAATAAAAAATATACAATTTAAAAGGTTAGAAGATGACAAATGATATTACATTTAAATTTTCTTTTGTAAATCAAAGTTGACCGTAAGCCGAAAACTTACGGTTACATTTAGCCATTGGATGAACTGTCTGCACTTAAATTCAAAGAGTCTGCGTACCATAAAAGAAAGTAATATTTATTCTGGAAATATACTCCTTACACCAAAATAATGCATCCTTACTTAATATTTATACTACAGCTACCATAATACCGCAAGTATCTATTAAGTTCTAACTAGTTCTCATATATACAATTTGCCTGGGATGAATTAAAAATAACAAAAGAAAATACTTATAAAATTACATCGCTCAAAAATTAAAATGAATATATATATATATATATATATATATATATATATATATATATATAGTACTGTGCAAAAGTATTAGGACAAGAACTGTTTTATCTTTTATGAGGCATATTGACAGAAAATAAACAATTTAATTAAAATAATTTTATTTAATTTAATCAACAAATTATTTAACAAGAAAAATACTTGTTACAAAATAAATTTGATATTTAGTACAATAGCCATTTGCATTGATCAGAGCCTTCATTCTGTCAGGCATTGGCATCACAAGTTTCTTCAATGTATCTCATGGTATCTCCTGCCAAGTGTCTTGCAAAGTAACTTTAGATTTATCAATTTTTTTATCCAAAATATCTCATACATGTTCAATAGAGTAGTTTCAAAATATCCTGTTTAACAGAAAAGAGAAAAAATTGAATATAACTTCTTTTTAATACATTTCGTTTACACCTAGTTTTAAATAATCAATATTTATAAGCAATTTACTTGGCTTTTCACCCTGTATTTGAATTTCAGTGAGGTTTTGTAGGAAAATCACCCCTGTCTTAACACATTTGCGCACTACCGGTAGTGTGCAAAGTGTTAGGACAAGGGTGATTTTAAACTTTATTTTGATACAGCATAAAAGATAAAATAGTTCTTGTCCTAATACATTTGCACAGTACTCTAAGTATATTAATTTATTTACTTTTTAGTGATGTAATTATTTAAATTATATTATTTAAATTATCTAAATTATTTATGTATTTATTGATTTATTTGAAATGAGAGACAGCTTTCATTTAACTATTTTTATTTAATTTAATATTGTCTTCTGAAAGGAGTATAACTCGTTTCCCAGTCCAACATTCATGATCATAGAAAAGATTCAATCCTAAGTAAATTTTGCTTTGGGAAACAAGTTGGAATGACATGATGTGACCTTAAATATTAATTTTACGTAGCAATTATGGATAAACTAGCAGTATATCCCGGCGTTGCTCGGGTGTAATGAAAGCTTTAAAACTAATCCATGGTCCTGGAGCTCAGACTCTCTGGACATTGGCACGAAAGACTAAAAAGCAATAGTTGTTTCCAGTTAAAGCGAAACCGTAGACTGAAAGAAAAATGAATGGATGTAAGTCAAATTTTGATTTCGATATCAAATAAGTTTTTTCGTCATAAACTGAATTTTCAAGGTTAAATAAGTCCTCTGAGTAAATGGTATCATGGCTGAGACTAAGAACTATAATTATACCTACTTAGAGCCAATGCGAAGCAAAAACTAAAATAAAAGGGCTGAAAAAAATACAGACATACAGGCAGATAAACAGACACACACAAACATCTTGCCTTTTATATATATATATATATATATATATATATAATCGATTTTCTGCACTATTGTAAGAAATGCAACCTTGAAACTTTTGAATATCGTTTCTTGTGTCTTTGAGTGTATCAAATTTGATTAAAATCGGACCACTAATTCTATAACCCGATTTTTTCGATTATCGATTATCGATATTTATCGGGGGTACCTCGACACAAAACCAAGCTAATAACACTCGCAGACGCTTATAGTTCAACTGTGTAAATTTTCAAGAAAATCGGTTCAGCCGTTTCGGAGTCTATAGGTAACGGACACACACACACACAGACACGCACATGCACACACACTGACAAAGTTCCATTTATAAATAAGTTTAGATTTGGACTACACTAACCGACTTGACTCTTGTAAATCAGTGACAGTGTACACTGTGGATCAAGTGGAAAATGCTCGTCACCTCCTCGACCACATACATTAAAAATCACAGGAGATAAATTTGGTATTCGGCTGCTCCAAACTCCATATTTAACTGAATTTGTAACAAATGTCGATGATCTTTTCTCTATCGCTGTAAAACGTATGGATAAGGAAAAATTTTTCTAATTAAAATGAATTTCAAGATTTCGTCGTGAACATTTTCACGTCAAAACCTTCAGAATCTTTCCCAAAAATTTTGAAGAGCTACCTACCAAGAGTTAACTTGATGTTGCAAATAATGGTTAATTTATAACTAGATAAAATTTAACTGGGATATATTTTTCGAAAAGTAAATCTACGATTAACAAATATAAAAGTTGTATATGACTCAACCTAATAATATATCTTTTATTTTTTAATCATTTCACCGCATGAAAGGTAGTAAAGCCACTATGGCACAAGTGAGTGTAGAAGAATAAAAAGAGAAATATTACTGAAGAGGGAGAACCAGGAAAGAACAAGAATTAAGAAAAGAGGAATTAATGATTGACATTGGATTTCAATTTTTAAAGATAAAATTCTACAATAGAGAATTGCGAGAAAATAAACTGTCAGCATAGATCATTTGACTGTGAAGTGATGGGACCCACCCGCCAATCTAGTACAACACTTAAATTCATAAAGCCTGGGTACCATAGAAAAAATGCATCCAAACTCCAAACAATTACCATGAACGTATTTATAATAACATCATTTTGTCAATAAAAATTATTTCTGCCCACTCAAATGGTCTTTCTGCATTATCGCTGTGTTTTTATTAAATTAATGAAACCTGTTCTTTCGTTATACAATGAACGCCTTTTTCTGTCTGTAAAGCTTGCATTACTTTCTAGTAATTGACAGTATTAATTTACTAAATACAAGACCACCTAGAGGGTTCTGGGTATGACGGTAAATTGCATCCAGGGGCAAAGCCTCTGTTTAGGAGGTTGTGAGGAGCATGGAACCACCTCTTAATTGCTGTCGTTCCCAGGTCTACCCTGACTTGGAGTGGGTCCCAGCTATGGCAAATAATTAACTCCCAAACTGGGTCAAAATACTATGAAAGTATAAAAATACACTTTTATAAAAATTGGAGTAGATAGACTAAATTATCGCCCGGTTCACACTCCACCCATGTCTATTGAACAGGTGTAGAGGCTCATCCCTTGTTCTCTGTTTAGGATGTGGTTTCCGGCTTTCTTTTTTCCAATCTTTTCACTTTTATGTAACCCCCTGCATATCAATGGCGTTACCGCCTTGCTCGGGGTGATATGATTAAAAAAAAATATATACATAAAATGGATTTTTATCGAAAAAAATATACATTTTTGAAGAAAAAATATTACCAACAATACATTTTTGACGGAAAAATATTGCCATCATAGATTTTTGAAAGAAAAAAAATATTACCAGCAATACATTTTTGAATAGAAAACTGGAAGACATCTTCAGTCTTCTAAAATAAAAAAATAGAAATTTTTCATCCAAATCTGACTAAATCAACCTTCTCACTATAATCGAACATTAAAAAATACCTTAAAATCCGAAGTTTTTGGCATTACAGCACCCACCGTTAAATAAATCCCAAACTCTAAAACTCGACCTCCTACAGTAAGTAGTTAAAGAAAATTTAGAATACTATAATCAAACAGGGGCAGAAATTTAAATATCTGAGATGTGTCTACCAGAGGACAGAAATTGTAATACAAAAATCTCAAGGCATATTGGCAGGGCCAAGGGTGCATTCCAGAAATTAAATAGTGCATTAAGAGACAAAAAAATTTCGCTATAAACGAAGAAGAGAGTACTAGATTGTTATGTGATGTCTGTCCTTTAATATGGCAGCCAATGCTGGATAATGTCATCCAAATAAATGGAAGACTCGAAGAAACCGAAATGTGGTTCTACAGAAGGATGCTGGGGATATTACGGACGGAACAAAGGAGGAACGATGAAGTTTTGGAATGGATCGACACGAGAAGAAAACTGATACTTAGAAAAGACAGCTGAAGCTTTAGGGGCATGTAATGAGGAAGGAGGGCTTAGAGAACCTGATGCTCATGGGACGGATAGAAAGATAGACAAGGGAAAGCAACGCGTAACATATTTGATCGTCCCAATGCCAGTGTGAAGAGCCAGAACGGGCAAGTGCCAAACATTGCCCAGTTCCCGCTGATGGGAGGGGATTGGTGAATTTCACACTTTTTAGAAATATGTAAACTAGCGCTACAAAACCAAAGGAATAGAGGTAAACGAAAGAAAAAAAGCCACATCATTTGAAGAATGTCAGCCGTAGCAACAACTAAAATGGATATCACATTTAACTCGAAGAAGCGATAATAGTATAATCAAGATAATATTCACTCAACACAACTTCAAAGATTAGGCAGGAAAGCCACATCATACTGGAACAATGCTATAACAATGAATAGTTCGATACTATTTTGCTCTTCAAGAAGTAATGACTGAGTCTCCAAATGAATACAAATATAATCTACTATGGTACAAAAACCTTACAAACTAATGGTAGGCATGTTTTGGTCGTTTATTACTTGCTAAGCTTCAATCCGTCTTGTCTTTATGCATTAGTACTCTCCGATCTAAAGTTATCCACTTAGGAACACAAAGATTACCCACACAAGTACTGTAAGTCCTTCCTTAGATTTTGATGCATATTTTGGAAGCTTTCGAGCTAATATCAGTCAGTCAGTTAAGTGCCATACGTGATACACGCTTGGGCGATCTTGTCTCGAAAGAGACATGACTGACTGGGCAAAAGATTATCCGACAGTAGGTTGCCATTGCTTTCTTCGGAAGACTGGTTGCCGATCAAGGCTATAGAACCCAATCTGTCCTGTTATTTAACCCATAACTGGAAGGAATAGACGGATTAATACCTTTCCCAAGGGTATTTGCGCGTAAGTGAATGCAATGAATTCGGCTGGAATTCGAACTTGGCTCCCTGTTTTCTCGTTCCGAGCCGATATCCAATGCACCACAACGCACATCCAAAATATCGGTTTGTATCGGTGGGATTCAAACCTACGCCGCCGAGGAGACTAGTGCCTCAGACCGCTCGGCCACGCTACCAATTAATATGCATGTTCATAATTAGGGCCAGAATCTCTCTAGTTTGCTATCTACTTTATTAGTTTCATCATCTTTTCATTTCTGATGACAGTACTTTCTTGTCACTGCTCCAACGTATACGATTAAGTCATTTTTTGCTATTTGTAGCCATTCTGCACTTTCTTCTTTCCACGTATGTTTTCCAAAAATGTTATAGCCGCATTTAGATCCGGCGCCTCAATCGTTCCACAATTGTTCAAACCTCTGAAACGCTTTCTTTTGGTTATTGATTATTCAGCTGGAACAACCTCAATCTCTGATAGTTTCATTTGATTTTGCCACTTTTCACTTTATTTGTTGGATTTCTTCTCTCAGAAATTTCAGTCGCTTGTTTTGAATTTGTATCATATTTTTGGAGCGTCTCTACTTCTTTATAACTGTTATAGTGCCCTCCTACGAGGAATGAACTCTTCCTCTTGCCATATCCTGCGTGACTTCCAGATAGCAGTCAACGAGAGCATTTAACGAAGGTATTTAACGAAGGCAGTTAACTGTGGAATTCTCTTCCATTTACTTGCTTACCCGACAGATACAATGTCTAAGAATTTAAATGTAAAATCAATAGTCATCTCCTATCTCACTAAACTGCATCCTCTCTCTCATGCTCCTTTCTCCGTCCATTCTACTCTTATCAGTATTCTCATCCTTCTTTTACCCACTTCCTGACACCCTCTATAAGTTGTCACTCTTTCTCATAACTTTCCTCCTATGTAACCCCCTGCAAAACAGTGGCAGTATAATGTCTTGCTTGGAGCGATATGATTATCAATAATAAATTAACAGCAGTTGACAACAGCTACTAATCAGGCTACAAGCAGCCTAATAATATCTACGGACTTACTTATTTCTAGTTAATTATTATTAACACTTCCTTTGAATATCTTATTTCTTGTTATACTAATATACTGTTTTTAACCTACCTCCTGTGTTCCGTGTCTTACTTAAACCAGTCACTACACTTTGCATTGAAGTTTCGCCACAACAACTCCACAGTCCTTTTTTTTTTTTTTTTTTTCATAACAAGTCTTCTAATACCAAATATCCTGATTCAGTTGTTTTAACTTGTATTTTAAACCCCTTTTCCACGTTGGATCCCTCTGTTTCCCCGATGACTTCTTTATTCCTATGAGCTGAATCACTTCTACTGTACTAGCCTAAATAAAATCATTGATCTGCGTGATATTAGACACCTGTACCTTCTCTAAGATCTTATCAAATCTCTTTCTTGTGATCTGCTCCCTGTGTTTCTGAACTTCTCTCAATGCCGATAGGCATTCTTAATTTCTTTCAACTTTTCAAATATATCTTCCTCCGTCATCATCTTCAAAGAACGTCACCTTCCTTCAACTTCAAGCCACCTTCACTTTCATCAGCTGAAAAAAAATCTCCTGTGGCACTGTTGACTTGTCCCGCGTCATCGACACTGTCACCCTCGACGTAAATACGACAATCTCTCCATCTCCATCAAATCCAAGAAACCGATCCTCTTCTCCAGATTAGTGAAAACTTATTCCTTTCAGTGAGTTTCTCTTTCTCCATTTCAATCTATCTTTTGATTTCTTCCAATTCTACTCTAGATAACCAAAAATTTCTTCTTTTTTTAACAATATGCCACTTTTGATCGAAATATTTCTGCCTTTTTACGTTGAATTTTTTTTCCGATAATATATGCATTCTTTTTCTATATCCTGTTTCCATCCTAAAATAGCATTCTATCACAGACCCATTTATTTCTGGAGACAACATTCTTCTCCTTAACCTAGCAGTAGTAAGCCGAAGACTAAACCCGTTTCATTGTACAATGGGACATCTGCTGAACAAGATACCTTCGCTATTGTTCCTAGTATCATTCAAGCCTTTACTTTTAGTATTTTGATTCGATATATGATTCCTAATATAATGATTACTAAGTGTATCGTTGTTGAAGTACAAATCCGAAAGTATGGGTACTCAATGAGGATAGAGCTAGCAATAATTATTTTCTAGACGTAGCTTAGGTGTGGCACGAGACCAAAAGATGTGAGGATCGAACTGATGATTCAGTCGTAATTGTCGTAACGAGACTAACTTTCTAACTCTTACACCATTTTGAAGTGATCTATTTCATCGTTGATATGAAGGCTTTTAAATTTAAGTTTGCACGACTATCAGAGCTTTTACTGAGATAACAGGCCTAGGAAGACCGCTGTTCAAGTCTACGGTTCCCATAAAACGGTTGCATTCAACTAGATATCAACTTGGCACTGACAGACCACGGAAAGATTATTATTATTATTATTATTATTATTATTATTATTATTATTATTATTATTCGATTTCTGATATGGTCACACTACTTACCGAGTCTGCAGGAAGACCTAAGGCAGTTAGTGGTGTGTTGTTTGGCGACATTTCTTGATTTATTTTTTTAACTCCTGTTACCCATTTGCTGCGTCAGCGGTCTGCGCTCGTGTTCCCCACTTAAAAAAAACTTACCTTGTGTCACAACTCACTCTTATAAGGGCGTGAGTAAACATTCCTCCAGTTAGAAGTTCTTTATAGTGTGTGGATTGTATCTATAAAGTCAGTTTTTTGTATTTCACTTAAGCTGGGATTTCCCGGGATTTTTTTTCAGTCTGTTGTTGTATTCTTTTTTTTTATCATTCCAAATGCACCTACTATTACTGGTATTACCCTTCCATTTTAACTTTTTTTTCATTTTTCGATTTCTAGGTCTTTATGGTTCAATATTTTTCAAATTCCCTGGTTGCTATGTTACAGTACGTTGGGGAAGCCATATCAATTAATAGGCAAGTTTTTTTTTCTTTTCGGTTCCTGACAATTATATCCAGCCTACTTTACTTCCTGTCTGAGATGACTGTTTAACCCATAGAATTGTGATGTCTTCTATTTCTGTAACTGGTGCTGGGTGATGTTAATACTATCTTTATTATTATTATTATTATTATTATTATTATTATTATTATTATTATGCTGTCATTTTTCATCATATCTTATCTCTGCTATGGTCGCACTACCTACCAAGTCTGCGGGAAGACCTAAGGTAGGTCGTGGTGTGTTGTTATGGTTCCATTTGATGTTTTTTTTCTATCTCCCCTAACATCTCTAGCGACGTGGATGCTGCTAGTGATTATATCAACGTCACAGAAATTGACAAGCTTAAGAAATAAACCAAACACCGGATGGAATAAACCAGAATATGGGACGCTAAAACAGATATTTTTTCACGAATTCAATGAAGCTTTAGGATTTATACTCAGTCAGTTAAGTGCCACACGCGATACCCACTAAGGCGATCATGTCTTGAAAGAAGCATGAATGACTGGGTAGAAAATTTTCCCGCACTAGGTAGCCATTACTTTTCGCGATAGACTGATTAACAACCAAGGCTATAAAACCTAATTTATCCTGCTATTTAACCTGTACATGGAGGGAGAAGAGACAGATTAATACTTACCTCAATGGTATTTGCGTGCAATTGGATGAAACGAATTTAACTGGAATTCGAACTCGGCTCTCCGATTTCTCGTTCCGAGCCGATATCTACCGAACCACAAAGCATATCCTGATTTATACATTGCGAAAATCGGAACAAAAGTCTGCATTGTTTGCTTCTAAGGTAAGATGTAATAAGATCCCACGTAGGCATATACGCTGACGACACTACACTTGACTCTCGCATCGATCAAAAATCTTTTGAGGCTGACAAAGCAAACCTCGCTGCCGAGCTCGAAAAGGACCTATCTATTAACCATCACAGACAATCGCTCCTACCCACCATTAGCATCGATCAGGCTAGTCTCCCTGAAAGCAAAACACTGCGCCTCCTCGGCTTAACTCTCACAACAGACCTCAAGTGGAATAAATATAAAGAATCCATAGATAAATCCGTTGCTAAGAAAGTCAGTTTTTTTTTTCCGCCTGAAACAATCCTGCACGTATATAAATCTACCTTCCACCCATGCATTGAATGCTGTTGCCATATCTGGTCGGGCGCTCCTGCTATCCACCTAGGTGTCCTTGACAAAATCCAACGGGCAATCTGTAATATGCTAGATCCCGACTTGGCAGCTTGGATACAGCAACTTTCTTACCGGCGCAATGTGGCTTATCTGTGACTCTTCTACAAATACTTTCACGGTTTCTGCTCCGATGAACTTAGCTCACTGGTGTCCCCTATATATAAATTTACTCGAGTCACAAGATTAGCAACTAGATCCCACCCTTTTACTGTGAAACCAATAAATTATATACTCAAATTCTAATCCAACAGCTCCTCTTCTCGCACTTCCCTCCTGTGGAATTCCCTTCCATTTACTTGCTTTCCCAACAGCTACAATCTCCAGGAATTTTAATGTAAAGTCAGTAGTCATCTCCTGTCTCACTGACTTGCACCCTTCTCTCTCATGCTCCTTTCTCCGTCTACCCCACTCTTATCAGTATTCTCATCTTTCTCTAATCCACTTCTTGACACGTCCTATAACCTGTCACTCTTTCTCATAACTTTCCTCCTATGTTACCCCCTGCAAAACAGTGGCAATAAAATGCCTTGCTTGGGGCGAGATGATTATACATTAAAAAAAGGTGATATCCAGCAGTGGACGTACATCTTGACAGAGAAAACCAGTAATACTTTTAATTGATTGATTTTTTTACCGCTTATCAACATTTTAGAGATTATTTTACGCTGAAACATGTTTTGAACTGTAAGAATATTCTGGAGATAATGAATTTCTGATGGTTTTTATTATTTAACTCATAGCGGGGGAATACGTGTATTCATAGATTTCCAAGCTTATTCAGTCAGTTAAGTGCCATACGTGATACACACTTTGGGCGATCATGTCTCGAAAGAGACATGACTGACTGAGCAGAAGATTATCCCGCAGTAGGTTGCCATTGCTTTCTGCGGTAGACTGGTTGCCGACCAAGGCTATAGAACCCAATCTGTCCTGCTATTTAACCTATAACTGGAAGGAAGAGACGGATTAATACTTTTTCCAAGGGTATTTGTGCGTAAGTGAATACAATGGATTCAACTGGAATTCGAACTCGGCTCCCCGGTTTCTCGTTCCGAGCCGATATCCACTACACTACAACACAAGCTTATTAGTATGATAATTAATCCGACTGGATTTCGAACTCGACTCTCCGATTTTTCATTCTGAACTTTTATTCATTTCAACAACTGCACATTCAAGCTTACAGTTCCTAGTATTAACAACCCATAATGCAGATCCTCTTTTGGAACCGAAATAAATGTGCAAAAAAAGAGTATTAGTCGAATTTAAGTACGTACGATGGTGCAACCTAGCTGTAAAGGTCTAAACTAGAAGAACAAAGTAATGTAGCTGTTCAGGGTATATATTTTAATAAGTGAGTCCGAATGCATCAGCAAAATAGGGCAGCCCAAAATGCCAAATACAGATGGGGGATACTAAAATCAAGCAAGTACAAAAATTTAAATACCTGGGATGTGTTCTAACAAAAAACGGAAAATGCGACACAGAGATCCGAATGCGAATTGGCTTAGCGAAGGAAGCATTCCAGAAATTGAGTAAAGTATTAAGAAACAGAACAGTTTCAGTAGAAACAAATAAGAGAGTACTGGATTGCTATGTGATGTCGGTTCTTTAGTATGGCAGTGAATGTTGAAGCAGCTGAAATGTGGTTCTACAGAAGGATGCTGCGAATAACATAGATCAAGCATGTGAACAATGATGAGGTTTGGAAAGAATGGAAGCAAAAAGGAAATTAATACTGAGTATCAGAAAGAGACAGCTGAAGTTCCTGGGGCATGCAATGAGGAAGGAGGGCTTGGAGAACCTGATACTAACATGTCAAATAGAGAGGATAAGAGACAGAGGAAAGCAGCGGATAACATATTTGAAGGACCTGATCAGGTGGATGACGAAACGAGGGTTGCATGGTGTAACAGGAGAAAGCGTAGAGATGTAGAAAGCCAGGATCGCCTACGTCTTGAAAGAACAGGGCATATAGAAGAAGAATATATATGCCAACTGTATATAAGAAATTATAATGTGTGTATAAAATGGGGGATCAATTCTATATTACAAACAATATATAAACATATCCCTTATTTTCTGGTCATGCTAGTTTATATACGTTTATATTCTAGATTTATGGGCTTGAGCTAGTAGATTTCAGAACGGGGGCTGCATGCTGTCACAGGAGAAAGCGTGCTAAAAGCCACCAGGGGTGGGGAAACGTGAAAAGCCATGATCGCTTACGTCCTGAAAGAACAGGGCTCATAGAAGAAGAATATAGATGGCAAATGTTTATAAGAAATTATAATGTTGGTATAAAATGGTGGGGTCAATTCTATACTATGTTCAATATATAAAGTGATCTCTTATTTTGTGGTCATGCTAGTTTCTATACGTTTATATTCTAGATTTATGGGCATGAGCTAGTAGATGACAGAACGGGGGTTGCATGCTATCACAGGAGAAAGCGTGCTAAGAGCCACCAGGGACAGGGAGATGTGGAAAGTCATGATCGCCTACGTCCTGAAAGAACAAGGCACATAAAAGAAGAAGAAAAATGGGTCGCGTGTCATCTATTCGGACAATTTACCCCATGAAAGTCTCGCGCTTATTACTAAAAGTACAGTATCGGCTCGGAACGAGAAATCGGGGAGCCGAGTTCGAATTCCAGCTGAATTCATTGCATTCACTTACGCGTAAATACGCTTGGGAAAGGTATTAATCCTACTATTCCTTCCATTTATTGGATAAATAGCAGGACAGATTGGGTTCTATAGCCTTGGTCGGCAACCAGTCTACCGCATAAAACAATGGCAACCTACTGCGGGATAATCTTCTGCCCAGTCAGTCATGTCTCTTTCGAGACATGATCGCCCAAGCGTGTATCGCGGATGGCACTTAACTGACAGTCATTTTTCGTGGGTTATGATTAATGTCATTACAGGAAATTTAATGAACAACACTTCCCATTTCTCCTATTAGATGTCTTGTCATCTGGCAAGACCATCCCAACGAATATGGTTGTTTGTATCATGTTAAAAAGAAGACGAATGTAAAATGATACCGCTCATTTCAAATGTATTGTTTGCTTTCGACGTATCTGCGTATCAAAAATAATTAACAGTTCACCAGGAAAATATATCCCACCTACAATAATGATTTTGCTTTTTGAAAACTTTTTGAAGTGTCAACACAAGAACAAATGGTAGCATTGTTCTGTCAATTAAAATAGTGAACTTAAATGATATTGTGAAGTTGACGCAATTCGTCCTCACATATAAACGCTCCTTTCAACCCACACATGCATCTTCCCATCTCTCTCTATCTCTCTCTGTCTCTCTCTCTCTGTCTCTCTGTCTCTCTCTGTCTCCCTCTCTCTCTGTCTCTCTCTCTCTGTCTCTCTGTCTCTCTCTCTCTCTCTCTCTCGTAGGTATTAAGGAGTAAGATTGTGTATTTATATAAATATATTATTTCTCTTTGTTTGAAAAATGAGTTACACATCACCTTTTCATATGAAGAACTCCAGTTTGACATTTCAAAAGAACAATTCCTATTTGTCGATAGAGTTTTCTCTTTGTGTATGAAATTCTTTTTCCTTTCTTATTTCTTCCTTTCTTTATATTTTTATATCCACATTACCGGCCATAATTATTAGGCGAACACAGTTTTTAAAAAACATTATGCGTTTCCTGCTAATTTTAGTAATTATTGCTTAGTGGATAATTCTAAATTAAAATAGAATGGTTCTTTTGTTAATAACATGTGCATCAAATAAACTGTTCTGGTGTCTGCTGAAATAAATTCTGGATTTATAATACTTTACATATGTGTTGTTGAGGTTATATTTATATATATATATATATATATATATATATATATATATATATATAAAACCCTCTACCTTGATCATTTTTTTCATATTAATGTAATTAATATGAATTAGGATCGGGATTTACCTTCCTGATTTTCATTTGGATTAAAGTTTTATATATATATATATATATATATATATATATATATATATATATATATATATAAAAATTAAAAAAGGATTAATTCATTGATGTTGGATGATCATTTCGATATGAAAATACCCACGGGGGATAACACATCACCTCAGCAATAGAAAAATCCTTCATATATATATTCCGCCTGTGGAATTCCCTTCCATACACCTGCTTTCCCGACAGCTACAATCTCCAGGAGTTTAAATGTAAGGGCAATAGACACCTCCTAACACCCTAACTCGCATCCATTCTAATGAAACACTCTTCCCATCTACCCAACCCTCATCCTCGCTATCCTTACCCGTCTATCACCCTGCTTCTGATATTTCCTATATCTAACCACTCTTTCTAATCACTTTCCCTTAATTAACCTCCTGCGCAATAGTGGCAATGGAATGCCTTGCTTGGGGTGAAATGATTATATATATATATATATATATATGTGTGTGTGTGTGTGTGTGTGTGTGTGTGTGTGTGTGTGTGTGTGTGTGTGTGTGATTCAGTTTGCTTGTCTAACTAGCTAGCCTGGTAACTATCTGTTTGTCTGTATGTTTATCTATCTGCTTCTATTCAGTCTCTTTGTATCAGTAGGAAGAACATTATTTCTTTATTTTCATATTGGAACACATTCTGAAAATACTGTACAGATCGATTAAAATACAAAATTCTGTGCTACATCAAACTATGAAAAATCTGTGTTACATCAAAATATGAAATACTTGCAGTATAGCCCGGCGTTGCTCGGGTGTAATGAAAACATTTATATATATATTATCGATTTTCTGCAATATTGTAAGAACTGCAATCTTGAAACTTCTGAATATCGTTTCTTATGTCTTTGTCTATGAGTGTATCAAATTTGATTAAAATCGGACCACTCCTTCTATAACCCGATTTTTTCGATTATCGATGTTTATCGGGGTGTACCTCGACACAAAACCTAGCTAAGAACACTCGCAGACGCTTATAGTACAACTGTGTAAATTTTCAAGAAAATCGGTTCAGCCGTTTTGGAGTCTATAGATAATGGACACACACACACACACAGGTACACACACACAGGTACACACACACAGACAAAGTTCCATTTATAAATAAGTTTAGATTTAGATAGATAGATATGTAGAGATATGTAGAGAATGCAAAATTCATCTCAGTGTTCTCGACAGGCTCCAAAGGAGAATCAGTAATGTGATAGGTTCCGACTTGACGGCTCGACTACAGCCACTTCCCCACCGACGAGTTGTGGCCTCCCTTTGTCTGTTCTATAAATACTTTCATGGCTTCTGCTCCAACGAACTTAAGTCATTGGTGCCTCCGCAACAGGTGTTTACTCGTGCAACTAGATTGGCAACTGGGTCCCACCCATTCACAGTTAGGTTAGCCAAATGCAGACGACAATTCTACTCCTGCAGCTTCTTCTCTCGCACTTGCCGCCTGTGGAACTCGCTTCCATATTCCTGCTTTCCTGACGGCTACAACCTCCAGGAATTTAAATACAATGTCAATACTCATCTATTAACCACTTGACTCTAGTTCTTTCACCACACCGTATATCCTTTCCTTTCTTTCCACCTTTGCAACTGTCATTACACCTGTATTCCCATCCTTCTCTTGCTCCTTTCTAACTGGTTCGTCTTCCTTTTCACTCTCTTCTAATTAATCTTTTTACGCTTATGTAGCCCCCTGCACATCAGTGGCATTACCGCCTTGCTCGGGGTGATACGATAAAAAAAAAAAAATAAAAAAATAGGTAAATTATTTGTATTTGTGGAGATAATTTAACGAAACTTGAAAATAACAGAACTGATTCCACACACACACACACACACACACATATATATATATATATATATTAATTCCAAACAAAGTCCTACATGGTTTCGCTTTCAGTCTTTGCGTCTAGTATTTTTTTCCAAGATTCTCCGCCACGATTCTACGCACTGCTGGAAGGATTGTTCTTGGATTCCCTTCGCTTCCCTCATTACGACCCTATTGACTACTTACACGCCTTAAAAACGGGTTCACTTGATGACATCCTGTTGTGAAGGAATATCCTGTCTTACCCAGGGATGGGTATGGTCCGGGTTATAAAAGACCGGGACGAGAACGAACTACAGAGTGATCGAGCGAGAACGAGAGTGTTCGTGACTATACGAGTGTCTTCGTCATTACACGGGAGTGATCGAGAGTCTTAGACGAGAGTTAGACGTCACTAGACGGAAACCTTCTTCTCAAAGTTGCAACAAGCTATGTATAGTTATATAGTTATCAAGATATCATATTACATGATAACAAAATTATCTTATCCTTCTTTTGCATATAGCTCAGACAACGCAAACAGCACATACAGTTCCGTTACACACACACACACACACACACAAACAAACACACACACACACACACACACACACATATATATATATATATATAGAGAGAGAGAGAGAGACAGACAGACAGCAGACAGAGACAGAAAATCTAAGCAAAAGCCAACTACCTACCACGGTTTCGCCCTACGGCTCTTCAGGGAAATTTCCGTGGTAGGTTGTTGGCTCTTGCTTAGATTTTCTGTCTTTGTTTGCTCTACTTTCGTATTGAGCGCTTTAGTGTTAGGGTTTTCGTCTTGTTTTTTTTTCTTTCTTACGAGTGCTTGACGTTTTGTTCATGTACTTCGTTTGTTTCTTTTTTTGCTTCCCCTTCTTTTCCCTCCGAGTTCGTTCTCGGTGGGTTGTACAAGATGATTTAAATTATAGCTTTATTAATATTATTTATTGTTTCGGCAGTATTAGTTCTGTTCCTATTGGTATTGTTATTACTATAGTTAATACACACACACACACACACACACACACACACACACACACACACACACATACACATATATATATATATTGCCCTGACGATCCGTAGTGTGAAACCGCGGTAGGTTTTGGCTCGCTTTAGATTTTTGTGTGTCTTTGCTCTACTTTTGTATATTTTCTTTTGTACTTTTTATCAAGCACTTTTTCTTGTGGTTAGTTCCGTTTGTTTTTTTTTTCTTTGCTGCGGAGTATTGAATGTTATGTTCTTGTTCCGCGGGTTTCTTTTTTTTCTCCCCATTTATCCGACGCCTTAGTGCACCGGATTGTAACGGAATTAGGTTCTGTTTGTTAGTGGTTTTTTTGAAGGTTTATTTTAGTATAAATTTACAGCCTACATACTTACAGAGTCTATTTAGTTATTATTTATATATATATATATATATAAATATATAGCCTGTATATATATATATATATATATATATATATATATACAGGTATTATATATATATATATATATATATATATATATATATATATATAGCCTTTGAGATTTCACTCGCCCGATCGACGCAGTTATGAAAAATTAATTGGGCGATGAAAGTTTATTACTTTACTCGACAGCGGTTGATTAAAAATCTCGCAATGAAACGTGTCCCTTCAAATATAGAAAAAGGAAATCTGATTCCTTTTACAACCTAAAAGTATGCCATTGAAGATTCACAAATTACTTAGAATAGCTTCCAGTGACATTATTGAACTCTTTGGTCTTATACATGGCCGGTCGGTGTAAATAAAGTTTTTATAGAAAATTGTTGAGAAAATCAGATTTGTTATTTTTTTTTAATCATCTATAAGACGGAGGTTGTAGTCAAACGGAAGAAAGAAACTACGAATTTAGATACCGCCATTCAATTAAAAAAAACCCAAAAAAACAGCATATCATGATATTAAAAGGGCTCAAATTTAATAAAATCAAAGTTTTATCATCAAAATGTTCATGCTATTATTAAGAGGAAAAATCAAATTTTATTCTTATCATTTTAAAAAAAAATTTCAATTCTTTCTAACACGTTCGAAATTTTCATTAAAATTTCATTTTTTGCTTTCCGTCAGCGATTCACGCTATGTTTACGTTAGGCGACTATTAAGAAAATGGAGTCGGTCGAGTAAAATTAATTTGGGGCGAGTAAATTTTCCCTCGCTCTCGACCGCCGTATGAGGGTTTTTTTTTCAAATCTCAAAGTCTCTCTCTCTCTCTCTCTCTCTCTCTCTCTCTCTCTCTCTCTCATATATATATATATATATATATATGGAAATGTAATTCCTGGAATTACTTCAGCTTATTGCTGGGCTAATGAACCTGGTAATGAACCTAGAAAATCCGCTCATATTTCAACCTCACCTTTCTTGACACGTTTAATGCAGACTTGTGTCATTCGAAGTCGAGCAGTAAAGAAAGTTGTACTTGATCATATGCCTTTGGCAAAAAACTTAGAGACTTAGAGACTTATCTGGTGTAGTGGAATTGCATCAAGTTTTGTGTGAAGACTATTAACATACTACGGAACACGTTAGCCAATGTAAACGTCTTCTGGTTAACAATATATATAATCCAACGTAACGTAACATTCGACAAAAAAGTAATTCCTTCGAATAACATTGAACCTAAACAACAGAAAACTAAGCAACAACCTAATATGCATTAACAAAATTACAACCATTCCATTAAAATATTCAAATACCAATATCTATAAATAAAGAATTCAACATATTCCAGTAGGTTAAACTTATTGAATGAAGACAAAAAACACACGAAGAAGCAAAAAAAAAAACCCAAAAATCAAAAACCAAAACAAAAAACAGAGGATATTCAAACAAACTAGAATACAAAGACAATTCAAACTAAAACAACAGAAAATGAGACACAATCTAGTTACGACAATACAAAGATACAAAAACAACAGGAAAAGAAACATGATTTAGTTACGACAATACAAAGATACAAAAACAACAGAAAAAGAAACATAATTTAGTTACGACAATACAAAGATACAAAAACACCAGAAAAAGAAACATAATTTAGTTACGACAATACAAAGATACAAAAACAACAGAAAAAGAAACATAATTTAGTTACGACAATACAAAGATACAAAAACAAAAGAAAAAGAAACATAATTTGGTTACGACAATACAAAAATACAAAAACAACAGAAAAAGAAACATAATTTAGTTACGGCAATACAAAAATGCAAAAACAAAAGAAAAAGAAACCTAATTTCGTTACGGCAATACAAAAATACAAAAACAACAAAAAAAAGAAACATAATTTAGTTACGACAATACAAAGATACAAAAACAACAGAAAAAGAAACATAATTTAGTTGAATACCGGGCATTTGACCCCATCCACCCCCGTGAAATCTTTAAATTTCGCACATGGCCTGTCTTTCTTTTCGTCCAGCTCTCTAGACAAACTACCAGGCAGTTAACTCGTCCGTAATATTCTGAAAAGAGAGAGTTGAAAATATATTTTTTGGTAAACTGTCTTCCAAAATTTTTCACTCAAATTCCAATGTTATCTGCATGGTAATTTTTGTCAAATCGGTTTTTTTCTTTTTTTCTTTCTCTCTGTCTTTAATATTTTTTGTTGTTTTTGTTACTAACTTTGTCGACTTTTATGTTTCATTTGGACTTTAACTAAGTTAAAACTTAGTAAATTCTTTTTATCGTTTATTTTCAGGGATGAAAGCATCGATGCCAGCCTTAACCCAGGAGGAGACCTCTGATGCACAGTCTTCGACGGGAAGACTAAAAACAGTGTCCCAAGGGACGTCGCTGAGGAAGTCACAGAACGAATCCCAGTCTGCTCTTTGATAGCAATAGAATATTCTGCTCGTCTAGGTTTCTTGGATAGTGGGGGAGTTGAAAGAGATGTTGACGGAAACTACGGCGTGGTCAGAATTTCCGAGAGGGCATAGCTGTCTGGTGGAGCAAGAATTTGGGATGGAAGTGAAGCAGAGTTCTAGTAGCGAGTCCCTTCCGTTAGGGCTATTGGAGAAATGCGTGGAAAGTCCACCACTTGCGCAAGGGATTGGGAGATCAAAAAATTAAAGGTGTGGACACCAGCAGGGTCGGTTACAGAGTTTTCCAGCCACTTAGTGTGGTGGGCGTTAAAGTCGCCAAACACGAAAATATGGGCAGATGGGTGCGAAGAGATGGCATTGTCGATATTGTCAGAGATACTGTCAAGTACTGAACAGTCAGAGGAGGAGGGGGAGCGGTAGAGGAAGAAGAGATAGCTAACTGAGCTTAGAAGTGAGAGACGGAAGTACATGAAAGAGTGGTCCAGGGATTCAAGAGATGTCACTCTAGCTAGGGGGAGGTGTTCGCTGACATATACACCAAGCCCATGCATATGGACATTGGAGTCCTTCCTGAAGTGGGGAAGGTAACCAGGAACATAAAACTCAGAGGAAAGGATAGGAGAGTAAAGGTTAGTTTCACATAGTGTTACGGTATCAGGTGAGTTTGTTTGGATAAATGCTTCTACGCTGTAAAAGTCAGTGCGGATACCGCGTATGTTAGTGAAAGAGACACAGAGAGGTTTGGGCGTTTTCCGAGTAGCTGGTTTGGTTTTGCTATTTTTTTTTTCATAGTGTTTTATTTGAGGAGAGAGGTCTAGAGTAGAATCAGTTGGTCACCGTTTCCAGCATGTGAGGAATGGAGACTGGCGCAGCCTGAAACATAATGTGGCCTCGGGGTTGCCCACCGGAGGTTCATGCAGGGACGGAAAGAAACATAATTTAGTTACGACAATACAAAAATACAAAAACAACAGAAAAATAAATAATTTAGTTACGAAAATACAAAAATACAAAAACGAAAGAAAAAAGAATAATTTAGTTACGACAATACAAAAATACAAAAACAACAGTAAAGAAAACATAATTTTTTTACGACAATACAAAAATACAAAAACAACAGAAAAAGAAACATAATTTCGATACGATAATACAAAAATACAAAAACAGCAGAAAAAGGAACATAATTTAGTTACGGCAATACAAAAATACAAAAACAACAGAAAAAGAAACATAATTTCGATACGACAATACAAAAATACAAAAACAGCAGAAAAAGGAACATAATTTAGTTACGACAATACAAAAATAAAAAAAACAACAGAAAAAAAAACATACTTAGTTACGACAATACAAAAATACAAAAACAACAGAAAAAGAAATATAATTTAGTTGCGGCAATACAAAAATACCAAAACAACAGAAAAAGAAACACAATTTAGTTATGACAACACAAAAATACCAAAACAAAAACAAATGGAAAATATTATTCCAAATAATTGAGCAACACTTTCTTAAAAACAGAAAAATATCAAAAATTAGCAATAAAAATACAATCAAAATTAATTACAGGAGAACATAGAGAAAATATTAACTAAGCAGAATAAAAATGCTCAACAATGCAATAAGTACTACTGCAACAATTACAATCAAATCCAGCAAAATAACATTATCAAATTGTTGTAGGGTGGGTGACACCCCTGCAGCTCTTTACGTGATGAAATTGCCTATGGATAAAATGGTCTAATTAAGTAAAACATAGTAGCATACCTGGCATAATATTCGAGTGTCATTCGAGTAATATTTTTACTAATTACTTTGGCGACTATTGTGATTTAAACCCCTCCTCTCTGTGTTGTAAGTTCAGTCGTGTCTGTGATTGTAACTATTGCACTGTTTTGTGTCTATCCGTTTAGCACCGGATATTGTGCTGAATAATGCCGCAGAACACTTTCTCTTTGTATCGTATCCATCTCGGCGATACAACACAAATGTAACTGCTGAAACAAAGAAAATTTCTCACTTAACAATAAATGTTTAAAAATGTAACATAATATACAAAGCTCTCGTAATAAATATTATTAAAACTGGCAAAAAAAATTTACATAGGCACCACAGAAAAAAGCCTTCAAGGAAAGTTATTGTAAACACAAAATATCTTTCGTAAGATAAAATACACAAATAATAAAAGGGAAGACAATAATCCCACCTAAATCAAATGAGAAATTATAAAAAGCAGCCCCCATAAAGTAATAACTGGAAAAATTTCAAAGTATTCTTTGAGAAAAAATTAGCAATAATTAATTTAAAAACAAAAATAAACTCTTAGACAAGAAAACTGAAATAATAGATAAATATAAGCATACAAATAAATACTTACTTTGCTATCTAACTACTAATTAAAAATAAACAAATAAATATAATTAAATATATTATAAACTTTGTCGGACCTGAAGCAAACTACCACCACGTTGTTTTTCATTTTGTTTTACTTTTTCAGCTCAGTCCTATCTATTGTTACTTAAACTTTACGATTATCAAAAAGAATTTGAAAAATTATTATATTTAAACAAACTTGTGGCGTGGGGGTCAGTTTTTCATACAACGTTAAAGCAAATCGATCCGCCATTTTCAATCCGTTGGGGTCGCCTAGTTTATGTTAATTTCCTTGTTTTTTTATTTTATTTTTTTTTTTTACTTTTTTCAGCGAAGTTTTGTCGATTGTTACTTAACATTTTTGATTATCAAAAAAAAAAAATGAAAAAATTACAATATTTAAACAAATTTGGTGGGGGTTCAGTTTCTCATACAACGTTAAAGTAAATAGATCCTCCATTTTCCACTCACTATAAGGTTGTCTGAGAAACTGTTCTCTCCCAACCCAAGATTGTTTAAATATTGAAATTTTTGCAATTTATTTTGTTCATTCGTAAAGTTTAAGGTGTAAAATATAATATTGCACTAAAAAAGTCCAAACAATTTGATAATGAACACATTTACGACTGGCGGTAATGTTGTACCGGCGACTAGTTTGGAAATGGAGGCTCGATTTACTATAAAGTTGTATGAGAAACTGATCCACGCAGAAAATGTTTAAATAATGAAATTTTTAATTTTTTTTTTTTTTGTCAATCGTAAAGCTAAGGAGTGCGATGAAAAAGTAAAACAAAATGAAAAACAACGAAATTAAACTTGGTGCTGCTTCAAGTCCGACTAAACTTTAAATAAATACATAAAATAAATGTAATGTAAACTTTAAAAAATCTATCATTAATAAATATTCAATCATTAATAAATATTCAATCATTAATAAAGAATGAAAAAGTATTCTGGTGCATTTGTTTTCATTTTTAAAAAAATCAATCATTAATAAATAATCAATCATTAATAAGCAATCAATCATTAATAAAGAATGAAAAGCATTCTGGTTCCTTTCTTTTCATTTTTAAAAAATCAATTATTAATAAATAATCAATCATTAATAAATATTCAATCATTAATAAAGAATGAAACAGCATTCTGGTTCCTTTCTTTTCATTTTTAAAAAATCTATCATTAATAAATATTCAATCATTAATAAATATTCAATCATTAATAAAGAATGAAAAGCATTCTGGTTCCTTTCTTTTCATTTTTAAAAAATCGATCATTAATAAATAATCAATCATTAATAAATAATCAATCATTAATAAAGAATGAAAAAGTATTCTGGTGCATTTGTTTTCATTTTTAAAAAAATCAATCATTAATAAATAATCAATCATTAATAAGCAATCAATCATTAATAAAGAATGAAAAGCATTCTGGTTCCTTTCTTTTCATTTTTAAAAAATCAATTATTAATAAATAATCAATCATTAATAAATATTCAATCATTAATAAAGAATGAAAAGCATTCTGGTTCCTTTCTTTTCATTTTTAAAAAATCAATCATTAATAAATAATCAATCATTAATAAATAATCAATCATTAATAAAGAATGAAAAAGCATTCTGGTGCATTTCTTTTTATTTTTAATTGGAAAGCTAAATGATGAGATTTACTATTTCCAGTGAATAAAATATTCTGGTGTATTTCAAATATAAATTATATTGATTGGAATCGAATTCTTTTGATCCTATTTGATTTTTTACATTGTTCAGACTATTGTCCTCATATTTATTACCGTGTTTACGACGTTTCAAACATTCTACGCACCGGCCTTCTTCAAGTGCTAGGAATTTTGAACCAAACCCTTTATGATTATCACTGGGGTATATCATTCTCATTACATGTGCTATGAGATTTTTATGATTATTTTTATGATTATCACTGGGGTATATCATTCTCATTACATGTGCTATGAGATTTTTATGATTATTTTTATGATTATCACTGGGGTATATCATTCTCATTACATGTGCTATGAGATTTTTTTGTAGCCATGTAGTTAACTATCTTTAACTTAACACTATAACTTATTTGTTCAATAGCCCAGTGGATATGGACGCTGGTTAGTTCCAGTGATTCGCCCAAAGAGATGTGGTTTCAATACCAGGCTACAGCAGCAATTAACAAATAACTTAGTTAAGTTAATGGGAGATAACTATATGATTACAAGAAGAAGCATCGCACTTGGAATGAGAGATATATATTTCAGTCATCGTAGTTAAGTGTTCGGTTCGAAATCCCTAGCACCTGAAGAAGACCGGAGCGTACAATGACTGAAACGTCGTAAACATGGCAACAAAGATGAGGACAATAGTCCGAACCATGTAAATAGTGTAAATACTACTTCATCTCAGAAGTATCGACAGAAACTAACTTGTTCGTCTTGAAAAATAAAGTGCTACAGCGTTTTAAACGCAAGCTACCAACGTCTCCTATAAAAAATAAAATAAAATGATTTCATACCACTACTTCATCTCAGAAGTATCGACAGAAACTAACTTGTTCGTCTTGAAAAATAAAGTGCTACAGCGTTTTAAACGCAAGCTACCAACGTCTCCTATAAAAAATAAAATAAAATGATTTCATACCACTACTTCATCTCAAAAGTATCGACAGAAACTAACTTGTTCGTCTTGAAAAATAAAGTACTAAAAAAATAAAGTACATTGTTTTAAACGCAAGCTACCAACGTCTCCTATAAAAAATAAAATTAAATGATTTGACACCACTACTTCATCTCAGAAGTATCGACAGAAACTAACTTGTTCGTCTTAAAAAATAAAGTACTACATTGTTTTAAACGCAAGCTACCAACGTCTCCTATAAAAAATAAAATTAAATGATTTGACACCACTACTTCATCATCTCAGAAGTCTCGACAGAAACTAACTTGTTCGTCTTGAAAAATAAAGTACTACATTGTTTTAAACGCAAGCTAACAACGTCTCCTATAAAAAATAAAATAAAATGATTTGATACCACTACTTCATCTCAGAAGTATCGACAGAAACTAACTTGTTCGTCTTGAAAAATAAAGTACTACATTGTTTTAAACGCAAGCTAACAACGTCTCCTATAAAAAATAAAATAAAATGATTTGATACCACTAAGCTGATCAACAGATGAGTAGAAACTTAGATCGTGAGTACGACGATAGTTGATGGAAGATGAGGTACAAAAAAGGATGAGTCAATCACTTTCGAAATCGTATGTCACATGTCCGCGAACGATACAGATAAGCACTGTCACAAGATGTCATACGACTCCTTTCCCCTCCCTTCCCCACATTAAACCGTCCCCCATTCTTTTATTACTGTCATCCTCTTCGAATGTTTTAATTTAATGTGAACCTGGCCTACATTTCGAAAAGAATAACAACTTGAACTTACATTCTCATGACCGTTTTTTTTTTTTCATCTTTAAATACGCACGTGAATTTGTGTTCAGGAAACACGAATTCCTAAGGTGACAGTTTATAATCACTGATTTTATCATCGAACCGTGTCAGGGTTGACTTCAGATGAAACTCTATTTTATGGTACTTGCGTGTCACTCTAAGTTGTAGTGAACAAAACAAGTTCTAGATTTAAAAATTCAAATGCTAAGCAGTGACTCATTGATTTTTTTTATAGAAACAAACGAATTTACTCGAATTTACAAAATTTGCTTAACACACATAAAACTTATGAAATTTTACACCTCGATGCCAAATGTTTTTCACCAAATAGAAAACTAGGAAACATGTAAAAACAAAATTCAAATAATATTTAATTATCAGAAACAAATTCCTTTTACGGACCCTTTTCGAGAGCCGACGCGAAGTTTGTTTCTCGTCCAACGAAAAGGCTAGAATTACATCCGGGTGTGAATTCTCAAATGATCTTTTCGATCCCCAGAAACGAAATAAAAGACGGAGCAAGCTCGAGCGTCGCCAGATAGAAAAATGCGGAACGTAATTAACACCCCACGACAAACGTCAATCGATCGTTATTATTATTATTATTATTATTATTATTATTATTATTACCTCTATCTTTCTCCCTCACCTCCTTCCTCTTCATCGTTCACTGGCCTGCCTTTTCTTATGCTTGATAACTGGACGGAACCCGTTAAGACTGAGCGTTTACTTCAAAGACACTCCTACACAAAGTTAATTCTGACACATACATGCACACATACTTTCCTGTCTACGTACACATAAACTCATTCTTGCAAGGACTACTACGGACATTTTAACGACCTTGTATCAACCAAAATACATTAATTTTGTTTGTAAAAACATTAATTGATCATATGTATATAAGTTGCTGTTTCTATTTACAACTTGATTTTCTTGTTTTATACCCCTCTTATAATGGGCTACCTAACTTACAAGACCAAATCAAACTAATCTATTTCAACACGAATACACTTCACTATAAGTGATAACCAACTATAAGGACATTAGAGGACGGCGGTTTTCCTGAATAATCAGTCACTCATTATTTTCTGTTAAATTTCTTGACAAGCGTGAGAGGAGAAGGTTCATAAAACTATATTCACTGATAAACTGTACCCTGATCGATTACACCAACATTAAAACTTTATCCCGATATCTAAGTCGATGGACACTAGAAATAAACCTTACCTAGATGTGTTTCTCAAAAAGATAAACTTTACCGCCAATCGATGCCTCCAAGAGATAACGATTACCTTAATTGATTCCTCCAAAATATAAAAGTTACCCGATCAATTCCTCCAAGAGATAAACTTAAACCAATCTATGACTCTAAG